>JAOWBP010027110.1:0-11250 GCA_028571105.1 Tragopan temminckii | reverse complement strand
GTCTACTAAGATGTGCATTCATAGTTACTTCCCAGCTCACATTAGATGATGTCTGGCATATGCTTAGAAGCAGATAGTTTATTTCCCTGCAATGATTTTCACTCCTGTCTTTAAATATTTGACATTAGAAATCTGGATAGTCTTGTTAAATTTAAAAAATGTCACTCTTTAAGCTTCACTGATATCTTCTGGCAATTAATTATTTATTCTAAGAGTGCATTGTATACTCATTTCTATGGTACAACCTTTCAATTTCATTATAAGCTCTTTTCGCTCATATTATGAGCACTGTACAGTTGCAAGTCAGAAGGGACAAATCCTCCAAGCTGAAGGACTGCAATATTAACTCGTCATTCTTGAACAAGCATTTTGCTCTGCACAGTGCTGTGTGCATTTTAACCTTATTTGTTACCTGTATGGCTGCATTGCATGGACAACCACGCAACTGTGAACGAGGACTACAGTGTTTGAGGCACTCTACAGAGACCGATTCCTCCATGAAGACACAGGCCCAATAAAGGAGCCTACATCTACTGTCACTTACTGTTTCCACCTTCCGATGACCTTATCCTCCCATTGCTGTGTGAATTTATATTTTGAGTCTCACATCTCCCACTGCAGATGCAGCATTGCCTTGAGCCAGTGAAGCAGCAGTAACTCAGTTAATGTCCCTGTAGGCCGGTGTGTAAGGACCACTGTACAAGGAAGCCTGAGGGCAGAGCACTGTGGGATCAGTGAACACAAAGGCTCTTTTCGTCCTTCCCCTTTCACAGGAGCCCACTGAAAGCACAAAGGCTGATATCCCTGCTAGGCTGCAACTGCCAGGCAAAGCAGTGCTGTTGCCTTTTCCTTCATCCTGCATCTCCCACAGGCAGGGCTCTCCTCTCCTGTGGTTAGGTGTGAGTGCTGAGCAGAAAAAGGGGGTTGTACCAGTGTTACTTACCCATGTTCCATCCAGTGAAGCTTGCACATTGCTACCCACCTCGAAGCAGCTCTGCGTAACTGCAGATTTCTTGCTTTCTGGCAGTTACAAAGGATTGTGCCAGGCTGTATACTCCCTAAGCAAAGCCTTAATCTGTTTTCAGTCAGTTACTTTTTTCCTGGCAGCAGATATGAGGCCGCACAGTCAAATAATGAACTTGTCTTTCATTTGGATATAGTTTATTAATGACAAAAACGCTAATCCATTAATCAATTTAAAACAAGTTGGTAAATGAAAAAAATTCTCAGTCTCCTTTAGTAACAGGACCACATGCATCTTAAAAGGGGGCCATTATCTCCATGGGTTTCTCAGCTGAAGTTAAAAATCTAAAAATGATTTTCATTCATTTCTCATTAATATGCAAAAATATTCAAATTAGATAGTAATTAACCATCTACTCAGTAGAAAACCTTTTCATGATAATTTATGATAAACTCAGTAGCAGCTTTGATTGAGATTGATTTTTGGTGTTGAGAAGCTATCATGAATACAAAAAAGCACCTGAAAAAATATTTTTAAACACCTAACTTACCGCTCAGCTAATTATATGGCAACCATGTTCTCAGATTATTTCAAAGGAAGGCCTATAGGCAAGGCACTAATGCTGAATGAAACAGGCACAACATCCTTTTGAGTTTGTCCTACATTTCATCTTAAAGCTCAGCTTTCTTTACATCTTGCAGCCTAATTCATTTAGAATGTTAAATGTTTAGCGCTGCTTAATTCAGCAAACGGATATACTGGAACTGAGGCTTTGCTTGATAAGGCTTATGGGATTGCTTTCAAGATAAAACTGTTTTGAAAAATCAAAACACATTCAAGATAAACTGTTGTTTTACAATGCGATGTTCCTGGGAAAATCGCTCTGATTTGTAAACAAACCCCAGACTTATTTTTGTAGATGTCGAGGGGGGCTCAGAGGGTTGCAGGGTTAATATCATGGGCACGCTGTACTATGGAGAATCTGGTTTTGTTCTTAGCAGCAAAGGCGAGCTTCAGGATTGGGGGACGTTGCAGCCCTAGCCACTTGGGACTGCTGTTCAGAGATGTTACTCTCTGGAGGTGGGAAAACCAGAGGGAAAGAAGCATCGACCTCATGCTGCCGAAATAGCTTTAAGGGGAGAAAAAACCCTGTTTGGTACCTCTTGCTACTAGTGGGAATTGCTGCAAGCACCCATGCCAAGGAGGCAGGACCATGGAGGAAAGAAAAAAACTAATATTCTTAAAGGCTCTTCCTCTGAACTGATCACAGGACTAATGGAATCAACAACTGATGATCTGGCAAAAGAAATAAGGTATATGGTGCTTATTCTGGGGATCTTGTGTTACGTAAACTATTACCAGCAGTAAGAGGGAGAATAGGAATTTTGAAGCTGAACCTCTCAAACTATGTCATCAATGGAAGGGAGTGAAAGAGAAGGGGGGGAGAGCAGCTGTGGCATTGAACTCTGCTCCAGCTCCGATCCAGAGCTGAAAGGCCCGTTAACCAGGGAGCGATCAGGGCTGGGCTTAGGCTGTACCTCACTGCAGGTAAAACTCTTTCAGTCCTCAAGCCGAGACTTAAAGTAGGCATGCCAACCCGTGGGCCACATGCAGCCCAGCACAGCGTGCACTGCAGCCGTCCCCTGCCCCGGCCCCTCAGTGCCAACAGAACATCAGTGCGCTATGAACCCCATCTGGGCTGCAACCAGAGCATGGGCACAATCTGCCTCAATTGTGTCATTGTTTTTTGGCAGTAAGTACATTTGTGAACAACTGTTTTCAAGGGTGAAGTACAGGAAGAGTAAAATGTCATCAAAAATCCCTGATGAACACCTTGAGGACTTGCTAAGAATTGCAGCCACTTCCACTGAAACGGATTGATGCATTAGTTTCACAAAAGCAAGGTCACATATCCCACTAGTTTTATGTCCTTCTTTCTCTCTTTTGTATATGTTTTAATGAGAAAAAAAAAATTAAAAACTAAAGTAAGTTTTGTTTCTTTATACACATTAACTATATTATATATTTAATGAGATCTGCTCCAAAAGTAATGCCTGTTGTTTTATTATGTTGGCCCACAGTATCATAGGCTGATGTTGATTGTATGGTTAAACCTTCCCACAAATATTTTATTGTATTTTGTTGCCCTGTGATAGGTGGCAGCAGGACTGTGTGACAAATTGGCATCTGACATGAAAGTGCATATGAAACAAAGGTGTGTCACCGAATTCCTCCATACAGAAAAAAATGGCACTCACTGACATTCATTGATGCTTGCTGCATGTTTGTAGAGACCAAACAGTGGATGGAAGCACAGTGAGGTGATGGGTGGTGCATTTCAGCAGTGTGACAACAGAAACATTGGGTCACCCCTGCTAGTACAGATTTTTATGAGCACAGCATGCAGGCTCTTGTTCATCTCTGGCAAAAGTGCATAGATTGTGATGGTGACTATGCTGAAAAATATCATTCTGTAGCTGAGAATTTGCTCAATCAGACAGTGTTATTGTGCTCTTTGTATCTGTTGCCGTTTCCTTGGAAATAAATAGTATGCATTACTTTTGGAGCTATCTATGTATATGCAGCCCAAGACAATTCCTCTTCCCTCAGTGTGGCCCAGGCAAACAAAATAAACCCGTGACTTGAGATATGATTTCCACAGAAAAATCTGGTTTCCTCAGAGATTTGCAGCAGAACTATTAATGACTCAGGCAAAACTAGGATCATTCTACCAGATTTTAGCCTAGAAAACAATAGAAACCCCATAAACACAGCACATATTATTAATGCTTGGTGTTAAAATTCATTTATCATTAAGTCATCCTCAAAAAAGGAATGCAATTCAATCATAAACGTGTACTTGGTGGCATAAGGGAAGAGTGTGACAGCTTTGAACAAATCCCTATTCATATTAATACAGTGGCATCAATATTCACATACATTAACTCTTGGCTGAGCTTCATTTACTGCCCCACTGCAACTCGCAAAGTTTTTTCCTCATCACTGTGCTATGTAAACGTTCGAGTTAGTAAACAATCTCCAACTGTACTCCTTGGCTCTGTGTTAGTTTTTACACTGAAATGTATTCACCATCTATTGACCTAGTACCTATACAAACCAAGGCCTATTGAAGCCGGTTTCATTGTTCCTCATTATTTACCCTGCTCCAATTTCTTCCAGATGGTACAGCAATACAACGACTCCATTCATTCCTCCCTGGAAGTCCCAGAGGGTGGCAGTGGACAACCTTCCCCAGGAGTTCTCCCTTCTGCAGTCCAAGAAGAGACCTCATTCATCCTGACCACATTCATCCACAGCCATGACATGAGAATGTTCTCAAAGGACAATAAAAAACTTCACCAAGACATTTCTGATGATACCCAAGTTAGTATTTCTTCTTCAAGGAACATGACGGAAAACATCTCACATGTGATGCAGTACATTCATGATAGCCAAAGTGATTTCAGTTTGCCCAGGCGTCGTGTCATAGTAGGCCACAGAACGAAAGGCCATTTTAGGGAAGAAACATCACATCTTGGGTGACTATTGCATCAAAGAGAGGGGAGTCACTCAGAAGACAGAGAAGGATTTCAAAAGGACTGATGCAATTAACAGTGTTTTCTGAGACAACCGAGAATAAAACAAGAAATTTGTTCCGAACTTCCACAGCCATTGCTTTTCAGTCTATTACTTTTTGAGATTCAAATAAATGGAAGTTAGCTTTGTCCCTGACAAAAGCAGAAATAACAACAATGCCCTAGGTACTTATACATCCTTTATTTTGTTCCTTCCATCGGAATATCTCAAAGGAGTTCATAAGTATAAACTTCTCAAGCAGTGAAGTACCATTCTACTTACTGCACCCATGGGAAAATTACAGCGAAGGACGGGTTTGGTTGTGTGGCCAATAGGTAAGTAGGAAGGTTTTGTCAGAATTAGAGACAGCTACTTACTGTTAACCCGGAGCCCTAAGCATTAGTCACTGGGTTTTCTTCAAGGTTGGGAAGAATAGATGCCAGTGAGAAGTTCGGGCGAGCGAGTCGAGAATTCAGCAGGCTCTGCTATGCGTGTGCTGTTCAGGCAGCTGGTAGGTTACGGTGAACTGCAAGAGCAAATAACATCATGCTTTAATGTAGTGCACTTTTTAATCTGACAGACAAAAGCGTAACAATATCCAATGGCTGCCAGTCGACTCCTGAAGAAGTCCAGCTGGAAATCAAGTGCCATCTCTCTGACCACTTTGCACCACTTGAATGAGAACAAAGCAGCTGGAAAGCTACCTAAGCCATCAAGTTAAAGCCATCACAGCTCTTTTGTTGCAAAAAGAATCCAGCTCAGAAAGGTTTTGCCTCCTCAGGAGTGCCAGAGCAACCCTTTTCAACAAAATGCTACACAGATTCCCGTGCTAAGTTTGCAACTTCAAAGAGGATTCAAAATGAGGTGGGATAACGCATGGCCCAGCTGTGAAATTGGACAGCAGGGACACCACAGTAGCTACGCTGGGCACAATTCACCTGTTGTCAGCCTATTTACTTGTTTTCAGTGGGGAGAAAACCATAGCTTTGCCCTTGAGTTTTGTAGCATAATTTCTTTTTGCTGCTTGTGGAAATGTGAAACTGTTAGCAACATTGCTTCGATAAATATATAATTCTGAGGAAGGAAAAACTGGGGACCTAAGGAACCTGGCTTTTTTCTTTCCTCCCTTATTATAAAGTCATTTTTCAAATCACCTTTCTGACACATTTGTCCATATTGATTAGCTGCTTTTAGAATGACATTGCCTGACCTGTCTAAATCCATCAATTGCTCTCCTGCTGATGTTTAATTCCCAGTCTACTTTAGCTTCTAATGGTATGGTATGAATATTATTCATAAAGCCTTTTTGCTGAAAAGATCAATAATCACGTACATCTGAAGTTTGCATTCTGCATGTCGTTCAAGTAGCCCTTTAACTGGCCACAGACTCTTCCATTTTCCTTTTATCACTGTGGACTGTAAATGTTTCATTAGCAGCATTTAGAGAGTACATACTTGATACTATATCCCCAGGAGTTTCAAGTGAGTTATTAGGAACTTGTTCAGCAGAAGGATTAATGCATATTCCCAGTAGTTTTCATTGCATTTCCATTCTGTGCGCCACAAACTCTACTGTTAAATATGTTTTGTCCACTTAAAAACTGTTTGGTAGGGAAGGCATGCCTTAATTGTTCCCAAGACATTGGGTAATGCTCTACTGATGGGCCTAAGGTTGAACTAATAGGCAAGTAAGATGCAGTTTAGCTTCAGCAGGTTTTAAAGTACTAATGAGGCACAATATACTGAAGTTAAGAACTTGTCAAGATGGGCACTTCAGATAAAAAGTTGAAACAACCTTTTTTTTCTTTAAAAACACACACACAAAAACAATCAACAGATTACCCCAGTGCTGAGAGGGTGATATGTTAGTTAAATATTTTCTGGATTAATAGACACTTTCCTCCCAAAACCTGAAGAATTCAAATACAATTTAAGTGAAAGAATTCACTGCATTTTAGATAAAGCTGATGTTACCGAAAGAATTTTTAGGAAACACTTTTCAAAACCAGAGCCCTGAACTGAGCAAAACACAAAATGTATCTGCCTGAACACCTGCAGGTAACTGTGGTTGTGCAACACAGCCTGCAGATTGGGTGAGTTGGATATCCTGTATCCAGCTGTCCATACAACTGCTTGCCTGTATTTAGCGAGCGTTGCAAGATGGCAAATGGTAGAGCTTTAAAAGTACAAATACTGACTAGTCGCCATTCTAACTTTACAACATTTTCCCGGAAACCCTCTCAAGAGCAAGAAATGCAAGACTCTAGGTATTTCGTAACTGCAGGATTGATTGGAATTTCATTGAATTTTAACTACTGCGTGCCGGGTTGCTGTGTTCAGTGACATAAAGTACTTTATTTTCACTTTATGACATAAAAGTCTAAGTGCCCTGCTGCTGAGATGTATCAATCAAATCAGAGGTTCAAATATAATATCATTTTGATGCTGGTATGAGAGTGAAAGTGATGCTTTAATTCACAGGCATTTGGTACCGAATGTCTTTGCAGTCAATAACAGACTTCTGCATAAACTTTTGCAGAGCTATTACTTCAGGGTTCACAAAGTGGGATGTAGCACGACTAACAATGCTGTAGGATTTTTTTTTTTTTTTTTTTACTTTATTTAAGACCATAAAAATGTTTCTTGCATTGAGAAGTCAAACTCATTTTTAGAAAGATCGTTTCGAGACAGACATTTCAAACAATTAAAACTCGAGAGTGAGAAGTGAGAACCACTTCTCTTGATTCAGAGGAACTGTGGAATATAGCTACTTTTCTTCCATGAGAGTTGTTCAGTACTATGTTAAATTACCTCAGTTGGGCACGCTACTGAAATATTCACGGAGAAATTCCATAATTGTAGAAAAACAGAAGCATACGTATTTATGGTCTTTTTCTTTTTTTTTTTTTTTTCAGTAAAAGAATTAAAATATGACTGAGCTGCTGGAATGTTAAAGAGAGAAAATATGACCTGCAGGTAGATATTCAATTCGGGAAAAATAAAGAAGTTCTAAGCTCCAAAGCTAAACTGTATGCTGGTTTCCAATGACGTGGCATGGAAATGAACATATACTGAAAAGCCTGGGTCCTCAATACCCAAATCCTTCAGTTCCATGCTGTAACTCAAGTAAATGCTCAATTTCAGAGAAATGCAGGATCTTTCTGAATCTGCTGCTCTCCCATTACAAGAAAGAAGGACTCAGCCTCAGTAGTCTGCATTCCTGAAAAAGAAAGCGTAGACTGCTTTACTCACGGTATGGGAGCACAACAGGGGACAGTTAGTCTTTTGCACCTGAAAACCACAGAAAGCATTTCTGCACATATTTTTGATGCCTTTCCTGGCACTCTGCCACTCTTCCCTTGGACCAAGTAAGAGCAGCTAGGTTTTTGTGAGCAAGACAGCCGAGATTGTTGGAGAGGCATCAGGAGACAAAACCTAACAAGTGAAAAATTGCAGAATTTTGAGGTTATGAACTGGTTCTTACCTTCCTCAAAGGGAAACCTGAATCAGAAGTCTGAAGAAGCACAAATGAAGTTCCAGGATTGGATGTTGAATGTTATGTCTAGAAAGACTTCACTTGGTCTTTTACACGTACCACCAACACATCAAACATTTCCCTTCCAAACACAGATACACCTTGTTATTTTGCTTTTGTTGACCCTTCACAAGATGACCTCTTCTATAGCTTCTCATACTCTTAAGGCAGTTTGAAAGCACTGCTTTACTGTGCTTAACCCTGACCCAAAGGACAAAAATCACTACGCTGCAAGGAATGCTGCAGCATTTGTGGTGGTTAACGCTTACTCCTTACTGATAACTTTCTGTTTTCTGCACGGGGTGTTCTTGGATTCAGTATGAAGTAGCAAGGAAGAAGGAGTGGGGGAGGAAGAAAAAACGAACAAAATTGTTATGAAGGTTTGCTTCATTATGCTTCCTTGGCAAATGACAATGTAAGGATTCACTTAATGTTAATATAGAGATTTTCAGAGTAATATATGTGTTTTGTTTTTTTTTACTAAGAAAGGTACAACATGTTGCCGAGTAATTACATCAGCACAGCAAATGTATGGCATTGTGCCCCTACAATTTCTCTTCTGGCAGCCCAGCATGCAGCTCAGCAAGCAAGGATACAGGCCACTGACTGCAGAAGATGTGGCTCTATTTATTAATTGCAAAGCTCCAGGTCATAGAAATGCCACTCAGACGTGCTATGATGCTTCCCATATAAATAATTGATCATTTTATAGCTCAGCACAGCTACTAGGAGAACATGTAACGCACAGATCGGGCATTTGTTGATACTTAGTAGTATGTAGGGAATCCAACAGAAGCCAGAAAAACTCTGTTCCTATGATTCCTTTCTTCACCCCCTATTTGGTTAGACCATAGGCCGAATGTAAGTTAGGAACTGTAGGTTGTCATGAAGGATGCCCATGGAGCATATCATCTCCCATCTCACCCTTTGCGGGATTATCTGCTATTATTTACTGTACTTTGGTCAATCACTGCCAGCAAATTTCTTGAAAATCTTTGAAAATCATTGTGTCCCTTTGAATGTGAAGCACTTCATTGTCCTGAACATAAATCAGGCACATTTGCAAATCTTAATGCTCCGGCTTTTATGTGATGTCATCTGGTCAGCCCAACCCAAGAATTTCCAATATGGTCCATGCTTTGCATCTTCACACTACAGAATCTTGGAGTCAGAGAATCTGGCAGAGGAGTCACTGCAACACCCCTTCCTGTGACGGATGGCTCTGTTGCTATGAATATGTCCAACACAGTCTTAGCCTAACTTCTACTGCTAGAACCATGCCCCTCAGAGTGAGAAGATGTGATCTCTTTTTGAGAATGCTCCATCTAAACCAAGCAGATTGCTGTTAAACATGGCAACAATCCTTCTTGCACCTACAAAGCATGGGCATGTGCATGCAGATGCTATGGAAGAGATTGACAACGTACTGACCTGAGCATGCTAAACAGAGCTTCAAAGACTACAAGCATCATCAGCATTATAGTTGTTTACCCTGTATTACACAGGGAATTTCAGCAGCTTCTGCAGTGAATTTCTCTCTTAATGTCTCTTTAATGTTCTATTGCATCTCAACACATCCAGTCCAAGAGACAAGGCAAGTTCCCAAAACTGAAGAGAAGATGCTAACACTTAAAAAGCCAAGACTACATTTTCTCCTAAATCAATGCCTGTGATTTAGTAACACGGAATAACAATAAAAGCTAACTCTGGAAGTGTGAGCCATTTCCTGCTCATGTTCATGCTTTACAGAAAGGCATAGAAACTTTTCACAAAGTCTTCACCAGTACATGAAATGTGGAAGTTTTTTTTGTGTATATAGGCAGTTGAAGGATTTTTTTCCAACTATGGCTGTACATGTTCCTGGTTTTCCCACAAAAACTACATGAGTAGAATGAAGCTCTGGTAGAAATAAATAGATGTTACTCTTATCTGCACAGTGGATCAAATTTTACTTTTTCTCTTACATGCAAAAACTGCCAGTTTGATGGCACTAAACTTTGCACCCCCTTTGGGTCCCTGCAAGACACACCTGTATAGCAAACAGAACAACGTGTTATGTCTCCCCACTGCTCTACTGCAGCATTTCAAGCCTCCTTTGGAAAAACAGCTTCAAAGCATTAGAATACAAATGTATTCTAATGCCCACTCCATACTCAGTCTATCTGCTCACACTACTAACCAGAGTGCCAATTAGTGTCAGTTGCAATGGTGGATTCTGTACTACAGGCATTCTTTAGCTGGGAATTGGGCTAAAAGACAGTTGTCTCATTTCACACTGGAAATCAAAAGAGTCATCATGCAGTAATAACTTTTGGTCACTGCTAACCCAGACCTCATCAAACCACTGACCTTGAAACAAAGAAGTCTGTGTCCCACTTCCCTTCCTTCCATTTCTCTAGATCAGCAATGCCAAGAGTTTTTAGGACTGGAAGGAATCCAAAAGTAATGGGTTTGTCATTGAACCCTGAGCCTTAAACTGGAAGCCAATGAGATCTATTATCAAAAAAATATATATATGTATTAAAAGCATTCAGTTTTCAACAACAGGCTATGAGCAGTGCAATACCTACAAAACCCATAATCGCTGACCCCAGGACATCTCTCACCAATGGCTGAAAGCTGTCCAAAGTTTTCTTATGGCAGCAGTCTTTGATGCAGTTCAATTTATATGCAGAGCACTTCATATTTGGACTCCGTCCACTCTAACTGACCACTTAAGTTATTGGGTCCTTATTTATTTGAATTATTAGTTCAGATTAATTGAAGAGGTTTTATTACTGAGCCAGTGCTGCTCTACTACTCCCTTCACAATTTGAATAAAGTAGGGAGATTATTTGGAATAATGGAGATCAAATTTTGGTTTATTGTTTTTTATTTCTATTTTTAAATAGTTATATATACTACAATAACTGGATTATAATTTACCTGCTGATCTCTGATTTCCACTCTTATGTGATTTCTTTGGGAACAGCAGTTGCTCTCTTTTCATTTACAGAAAACAAAGACCCAGAATGTAAAGCGAGATCTGTGTGTAAATATATATACATACATGTATGTGCTATAAAAACTACAGCACAAATATCTGCATATGCTGTCAGTTTTAAACAAATTAATCCAAGACTCTGAAAATACCTAATATGTGAGCATTCTACATTTGGCCCAAGATATTTAAAAT
>JAOWBP010027097.1:0-22508 GCA_028571105.1 Tragopan temminckii | reverse complement strand
AGCCCATAAACCATTAACAGTTTTTTTATCTGTGAAAGTCTGGAATAAAATGCATGTACGGAGGCAGGAGTTCTGTATTCAAGTTCCTCAAGTTTTGTCAGTGGTGTAATCACTGAGATTGTGCCAGCTTTTGCTTGTCTTGTATGTATCTTGTAGACACAGATTTCCAAGTCTTTCAATAGAGGAAAATTAAGAATTTTAATGAAGGCTTGTATCGACATTCCTTTTATCTTGTACATAAGTGATACTCATGGAAGTAGCTGGTTGTACTTCCAGTGACACCCAAATTCCAGTGTAGCATGTTACAAATGGAATGGCTTTCAGAATAGCAAGAAGACTGTAAAAACGCTGAACTTACATTCATTACAGGTGGCAAACAAATGTATGTACAGCCTCCACCCACCTGTACCTCTTCTGGTGGGTTGGCCTGTGCTCTCATTAAGCTGCAGCTGAAGTAAGACAGTAGGTGTACCTTTCAACCTGCTTTTTAGGCTGGATCTTAGGACACTTTGAAAATGCACGATACCACCACAACCTCCTTACAGTTAGAAACTCAGAGGATGGCTATGTTTTCTCCCTATTCCCCAAGTGGGGGAAAGCAGCAGATGCATGACAGCAGCAGGGTGAGCTGCACAGGGTGAAAGCTCTGGCAGCTCCACTGCTCAGCCACACTCACTGCTGAACCCTGCTTCTCTGGAAGCAGAGCTTTGTGTTCAGCTGTCTTTGCCATTGTTGGCTGAAGTATCTGATCGGGCACTAGCCAGAAGTCAGTGCTTATTGAAGCAGGGAGAAGCGATACTTGGTTTATATACGTACATACACGCACCCTTAAGTGACAGGCATAGGCTCAGTAATCAAGGTATTAATTGTTAACACTATGGTGTCTTTATCTGTAATGGATGTTTACATTGAGCTGACTACTCACATACAGATTTTTCTCTTTCTAAAGCCAGAGATTTGGTAGTCAGTTCATGAGCAGGATATACTTATATTGGTGATGCATCCCCAGCATGGTTACTGCTTCAAAAGGCAATAAAACATCACTGCAGACAACATCCGAAATTCTCCCTAGCTACTGTGTTCCAGTTTCCCAGAAAGGGAGAGAATACAGAGGTGGCATTTGTGTGAACAGATGAACTTTCCATTTCTTTTATTCTTCCCTTAAGTCTTTTAATAAAAGTGGATTTGTTTAAAAAAAAATAAATCCTACCTCCATACAGAATTATGGCAGTTTTTACTGAGACGGTCTTAAACGTGACAGCGGTGTCTGGCTGTATATGGAGTTAAGCGTGAAACAGACATTAAGGACACAAGTTTTAACACATAGAAGCTGAGTTCACTACAAGTATGTAAACAGGTTTTTTTTCTCTCTTTATTCTGCTATTGCAAGAACATAAAAATATATGTCCTCTTCCCCATTCATAACTCCACATTTGCTTTCCCTCCCCTCTCCCTCCCCCAGAAGAAAAGTTCCTCTGCCACAGAGCAGCCATGGAAAAGTACTGATGTAAGAAAGCAGCTGCCCTCGCTTAGGGGGAAAAAAACCAAAACAAAACAACTTTAAAAGCAGAACACGCCTATAGCAAGGAGAAAAAAAAAATTAAATATGCACAGGATTCATAACAATTTTTCCACTACACTTTCAGAGCATAACGAGGTTCAATTGAGCGCCTGGTGCAGCCCGAGCCTCGCGTTCAGTGCGTGGGCTGATCGGAGACCGACTCAGCGTGGATGTGTTGGGGCTCAGGCTGCTCGGCGTCACGCAGCGGTCTCTCAAGACTGTTTGCACCCAAAGGGCCAACCGCAAAAAAGCAGGATTTGCCCCGTTAAAATCTGCCCAAATTCTTTAAGTAACCCGGAGAGAAAATGGTAAAACTTTTGACAAACACAAAAATAAGCATTCTTTTTCCATCAGTCCAACAGGTACAACGCTCGGCGGCTAAAAACTTAAGACCTACCTCTTGCAGGCTTACAGGAGGTACACACATCATTAACACAGACGGCGGCAGCAGCCCGGGTTTGTGAGAACAAACAGGCAGCACGTTAAAATCCTCGAGCGGTCACTCACTTCCCCACCGACTCCCAGCCCCGCTTCAATAAAAACAGGCTTTGCGTTGCACATCGTTTTTTGGTGTCTTTCTTTGATTTCTCTTTCACCCCGCTTTCCAAATGGCCGTCAGTGAGTAAGGAAGGCGCTGAAGTGGTGCCCTTCCTGCCCACTGCACAACTTCATCACCTCACAGAATCGCCCAGGGATGGCTGAAGGCGTCCCCTTAAGTCTGACGAGGCAGCTTTTAGCGCAGAACCACTTGGAGGGAGGGGGGAAAGGAAAAATAAAGAAACAAAAACGGCCTCGATCGCATTGCAAATACCGAACGGAACACTGCGAATAGCCCCGCAATTCACATTTCCAAACTAACCTTTACCTCCCACGGTCAGGCAGGTCATTAAAATGCGGCAAGCTAAAACTCAAGGTGACTATTACAAATAAAAATTGGCTTCCGTGAATGGCTACACAAACAGATGGATTCCTTTTAACAAACAGAAACAGCACAGTCTAATTTAGACTCCCGTACAGCGTCAGCAGTTCAAACTTAAAAGATGTTGAACGATCCTTCTCCACTTCAGTGCGGTGTAGGAAGAATAGCACACGTTAAAGTTTGTTACGAAAATAGAGTTTATTAAAAACACATCCCTATTGTTTTGATGTGCTTTCACCGGTAACTTTTCTTAAATTAAAAAAAAAAAAAAAAAAAAAAATAGAAAGCACTTCTACTTCTGATTTGTAAACTTTTTAAAGTCAAAACTTTAAAAAAGTTACAGCAAAAATGGGTAATATTTTAATCATATCTTCAGTATTTTTGTGTTACGTTGTGGCTATTTTAAATAGAAGGGAAGCAATCAAATTGCTTACAATTCCCCGCCAACTACCGAGGGGCTTATAGAAGCAGAAGCAAGTATAATACAGCAGACTGTACAACTCTAAAGCTCTACACTCCAACAAATGTCCCTGTCCTCGGCTGAGAGATTCCAGTCCCTAGCGAGGAGCCTCCGCGACCGCGCTCAGATCCTTTTCGGCTTGTTCCACGGATGAGGTAGCCTCAGATGTTAACTCCTCCTCAGGCTTTACGCCTGAAGGTTCAGACTCTCCTTTAGGAAGTTCTGAAACAACGTCTGCGTCTTCCATTTTGCCGCTATGAGATTCGTGGTTTTTGTCACCATCTGCCCTGTCTGTCACCTCGGGTTTTTCCTTTCCTCGGTTTTCTTCCTTGTCTCTGCGAGACTCCCTATCTCTAGAATCTCTCTCTCTGTCTCGGTGTCCGCTGGACCGTCTGTTTCTGTCCTCCATGTCCCTGTGCCTATCGCGCTCGGGGCTCCTTCTCCCCCATTCTCTCCTGTCACGATTACCAAGCCGCTCGTGATCTCGGTCGTCGTTGCGGTTGCCGTAGCGCTCGCGGTCGTTTTCTACCCGATTGCCGAAAGATCTCCTTCCGAACCTCTCCTGGTCTCTGTTAGGGGTGAACGTCTGCCTGTCGTTCCTGAATTGCCTCCCGTCTCTGTTCTCCTCGGGTCCGCTGGGCCCTCCGCTTCCCGGCATCCCCCCAGGCCTCACAAAATGGCCCGGCGGAGGGAAGGGGGTTTTCATTCCATGGGGAGGAGGCATCCCAAAGCCCCCCGGGCCCGGTGGGGGCCCTCTGTGCATCATGTGGGGCGGCATGTGTCGCGGCGGCATCATGGGGAACCGCTGCATAGGAGGCGGTGGCATTCCTGGCGGTCTCTGCAGCGGTATCAAGCCCGGCCGGGCACCCAGGAGGCCGGTGGATGGAGTCTGCAAGCCAACAACAGGGGCCGGAGGGGGCGGTGCGACTCCTTGGGTGCCTGAAGCAAAGAAACAGAAGCACAAATTAAAATAAAGTAACGTCGTTTTAAAAAACATTCAGAAAGTCTCGTGAAATGAGTAACACAGAAACGGTGTGTGGGGAGAGCCGCCCGCAACGTGTCTCCTGACGGTTTGCACGCTGTCCAGAGAGCTCTGTCCTTCAGAGGTTTCTTTTGTGCTACAAATAATTACCGTTGAGACAGACAGCAGCTATTTGCTTCTCCTCACGGCTGCACCGTTCGCAGGTCTGAGTGCCTCAACTCCAACTCCGTGCCTTGCTTTGGCTGCTGACCAAACGCCTCCCTAATGGGTTATGCTTCACAGGCTTCCACGTTACAGACACACGTGCTACCTCAGCTAGCTCTAGAACCCTTCTCCACTGTGATAAGCACCGTTACGGCATAGCTGGCTAAAATGTCTGAAATTTCAGCTGGGTTATCAACAAGATTTCCAAGTGCAGAAAGGGCAGCAGTCAGCAGTAAGTGATGGGGAGCTTAAGTCAGAGCAGCGCCGGGAAAGGAGCTGGGAGCTACGCAGTTCCATCCACCCTTTCCAAGAAAATCGATAACGCAAGTTTGCTTTTGCAACGTAAAACTAAAAGGAAATGCAACAGACAGTTTCTGGATTTTTTTTTCCAACAGTTTTCTATCTTTTGCAGAATCACAGAATGGCTTGGGTTGGAAGGGACCTCAAAGACCACGCCATTCCAACCCGCTGCCGTGGGCAGGGCTGCTCCCCACTAGCACTAGATTAGGATAGAATCGCAGCATATGTCCAGTGTCAACTATTCTCCATTTTTCATTCTCCTTCTGGAGTACTGGAGTCTTTGATTTCAGCATGATCATCCTAAGAGGAACAAGAGGAACTTCTCAAAGCCAGCTGACACCGACACAAGGAGCTGTGGCCAAAAGCTGAGGGGTATGAGGGGCAGATGGGTGCTTTGCACCATTAAGTGTGTGCAGCTCATCACGCAAGTCCTCTGTGTTCAATCCACACTATTGGCTCATGCCCTCTGCCTTTCACACTGGATCCATCAGCCCCAGGCATTTCTGCTCACAATGAATTTACCTGCAAATAAGCTCTGAGAGAGCATATCTATACAGACATTTTTAAAGTAAACTCCAAAATTAAAATTGTTTTATTTCCCCACACATAAATAAAAATGAAATGTAAGAATGTAGCTTACATCCAAGTTTGTAACTACCGCCCTTGGGCAAAACTAAAATGCCAACCAACCACCTAAATTAACATTGAAATTAAATACTTGGCAGTGTCACACTCAAAACTGCATCTTGAGCAAAACAGAGCAGACGTGCTGTGGTGCAGACATCCCACCTTCCAGTCGGACATCACAGCTGATTTATTTAGCATCTGCAGCCCGGCTAAGCCTGAGCTTTCTGCAGAACTAGTGCCATGCCACCATACCACTTCTCACACTAAGGACATGTCTGAAGAGCAACCTTTTCGTGCACTTCATACTGGTGATAGAAGGAGACTACGTTTCACTGATGAGTAAACCTCAGGGAGCAAAGAGATGCATGTTCTTCCAGTCCGTGGTGCCACCTTACCTTCCCCTCCAAGCAGCCACTTTTAAGACCCGGCTTGAAAGATGACACTCTTTGAAAGCAATGATCCACCAGCAATAGCTTGCTTTTTTTTTCCTGAGGTTTTTCTTTTTCCTTTTCAAGATAAGCAGCCCCTTCCCCCTCAGGTTCAAAACTAGGGCAACCTGTCGCCTGGTCTGAGCTCCTCCTAGACTCAGTCCTACACATCTGGCAAGACAGACACACGGCTAATGGGGCCTTCCAAGAAACTTATTTTGCTGAGTTTTGAGATTCGGGGATATTTTTAAGTAAATTCTTCCGCAGAATTTTAAAAATAAAGCAGAAAGGAAGAACTAAGATTTAACGGGCTGAAGAAGATAATATGCATGTTTCTGCTCTACAGCAGCAGACAAAGTGAGGGCTATGACTGCATGAGGCAAGTGAGATAAGTTTTTTAATTAAATACCTGCCGTTTCAATTTCCCAGCCATATTTCTACACAAAACAATGCATGGAAGCAGCATAATGTATCTGGAAAGTCATTCTCCTTCAATCCAGACTGCACCATTAATGCAGCCGAACGCTTTTTGTTTTCAATAAACCCCCTGACCTTTCCAGGCTGGAGTATACTGCAGAAAGCACTGTTAGTTTCTACTTGTGCTGACAAATTAGGCACTAATTAAAAATTTACTCCAAAAAAGCTGTCCAGAAATACCCCCAAGTTAACTGAAAATGTTCAGCAATATTAGCGGCGCAGATCACGTGCAATGCCTGAGAAAATTCAGAGCCTTTTGTTGCTTTATATAAGGAAAGAGAGTATGCAACATGTAAATAGTTTATCAAACCTGAAGAGAAATGCAGCAGCTCTTAGAGAAGCTATTAAGTTATTTAATGACCATCTCATACCTGTGCATACAAGTGATGGAATTTATCTGCCCCAGCCTCTGTTTTATTTACGGGCTCACATTTGTAAGCTTTTCAGTAGGCAGCCTGGTCTTCTTGCTAATGGATATGGCACTCCAGCCATCCCTTTCACCAGCTGCTTCCTCTGCTTAAGCTGCCTCAACCACGGCTCTTATTACAAGACGTGGCTTTTATTGCTGGCGATACAACATCCTCAGACCTTACACCTAAATGTTAATTCTATTCAAATGTGTAAAAATACAGATTGCTTTCACGTTTTTTTGTGACTTTTACCAGTAATGCATATTTTACCAGTGATGCATAAGGAAAGGCCCTGGGCACCTGAGGAGCCTTTAATGTGAAGAACTCCTACGAAGACAACTCCATCTCCAACCACCTGAATGTTCTCACAGATGCAAGAGCAGCCAACCAGTATCAAAATTGTCCTGCTTTCACTTTACTCATAAAGAACAGCCCAAATGCTACACCTGCCCTGTAGGAGTGTTTTCTATCCAGAGAGCTCACAGCAGGTGTCCTTACTGTACCGACAATCAGGTTAAAAGCCAGATTGCTGTGGCACTGTAATCCTGTTCATCTTCTCTTCCGGCTGGACACATTCCCTTGTGTTAATTATCAGTGTTAAAAATGATAGCATGGGAAAGGAGTGTGGCATCCCATTAGTCCTGTGGCTTTTTTTTTTTTCTCCTTTAAATTGAACTCTGCTCCATAAGATGACAGTATCTCACAATTGTTAAACTGCTTCTCATATGTGTTGTTACAGGAAAGCAAGTGACATTTTCTGCATTTAACACCTTGCTTCATATACAACTCTGTCAACTTGGATAAAAGTACATGAGAACACAAAGTCAAAAACATAGGAACGCAGCAGATCATCAAACTAAGGGTTTCAGGATGAGGCTGATGCTTACATTCCGCAGTTCTGCTTGCCACATTAATTCTCCCACCATACTCCAGAAGGCAATGCTGCATGTTAAAACTAGAACATCACATACTATCAGGGAATTCTTAGCAGAAGAACCAATCACAATGTTTTGAGTCTTGTGTCTTTTTCTGATGTTTCATGAAGAACACTTTAAGAGCAGGTCAAGAACATAAAGAAGCCTAAATTTAAGAGTCTTAATATCGCTTCACACCCTAAACAGCTTGCTATAAATGCCAACATTTTTCAGCAGTTAGTGCCCATCACTGAAGCCAACAGGAACTTGCCCCTGTTCACTTAAGATGCTTTAAGAAGGAAGCAAGAGCCCAGCTATGTATGTGTATAGTGTTGGGTACCAGTGTTAAGATTTCTACCATTCCCACTTTATACAACATAAACACCACAGTGATCCAGGACAAGGGATTCATCAAGGCAAAAATGAATTCCACCGATGGTGCTTGAGAGTTGATGTGTTCCCTTACCTCTGAATTTCCATTCAGTAGTATTAGAAATGTAACATTCGTATATATAATTAGCAAGCATGCAGTGTTATGCTTTTAAAATGGGCAAACAAGAAATTTGGAAACATTAGGTTTACCATTGTTCATAACCTGTACTATGAAAATGCTCCTACCTCCTTAGTCCCCATATACATTTTGTAATAGATAATATTCAGATGAGCTCAGAGAAGACGATACACTGTCTTTTATAATTTAATGCGGACTACAAAAAGACCACGTGGTTACTGGATAGCAAACCAGCAAGGGAGCAAAGAACTGTGTTCAGTGTGCATTAACAGGAAATGAATACCAAACTCACTGAAAACTATGGTATATTATTCTTTGATAATACGTAATTATCATTGTAGAAATTTTGGCAAAGAGAGCATTAGACAAAAACCTACCAACTGCAATATGACGTGTTTAATCAAGATAATAGATCACAGTCTGAATATTTGAAACACAGCCATCTGAAACAGCAATTTATTACTGATCCATATTACAGCACTTGCTCAACAGGAAGAACAAGTTGGCAAATCAGAAATGATATAAAACTGTCACTTTCTGCAGAATGTACATGTAAAAGGAGTCTAAAAATATCTCCTTGGCAGATCATTTCAAAAGTGACACATGAGGACACACTCACAAAGCCAGTAACAATCTGGATAATCTTGTTCCAATCAAGAACAAGAAACTGTAACAACAGTGAATATGATCAAGGATACAACTAAATCAAAACAACCCGAAGGTCTTTTTTGTTTGTTTTAAAGAAATAAACACAAAAAAAAAAATAGACAATGTCCACAAGAGATCACTTCACTGAAGCACAAACATGTCTTTGTTGGAAGTGATGAAATAATTACATTGGAGGAACAAATGAAATTGGTGGAGGTGAAACAGAATGTAACTTACAATACTAAGAAAGCATACGAAATCTTACAATCATCAATTTGGAATGACTTTGTAGCATACCTTCCATATGAAAACCAAACAGATAGATAAGCTTCATTCTGAAGTTACAAAAATTAGAAAAAAGTCCCTGTATTTGTACAGTCTACGTAAGGTATTCTCAAGCAAGGTTACTGAATTTAAATTTGAGAGTCTCTTCAAAGCAATCTTCATTCCTCGAATTCAGCTTTGCTGAGGTAAGTTCTTCTATCCTGCCCAAATATTCGAAGACCATCTCTTCATTCTTCTTGTTAAACTACTCAAGCCCCTTTACCCCTACTTCCCCAAGCAGTCCTCATGACATATTTCATGATGCTGTCAAGCAAATCTTTCTTCCACCTTCTTTATCTCAGTTGGAGAGCCCCATCATGGGCATGATAAGGAGCAGTTTAAGAGGACTCCATGAGAAACTAGTCACACGATCAGTTGTATATTCAAACTGCTAAGCCATATGCTTGCAAACACAGGTTTGATTAGTGTGAAGCATGACTCCCTCACCTGCACTTTCCCCAAGGCTAACAGAGGGTGATGCTGTACCTGCTCACTTACTTCATCCAGGTCATTTGCTTCTGGACTGTACAAGACTGCACGCTACGGCTACACATTATAACTGTCAGGCCTGCCAGTCCTGGGCTCTGGGACTGGGATGCATACGTAGATTGCATCTCACACCCGTACACATGGTGAAGCCTCAGCACACTCCATTTCCCAGGCTTTGATTTCCCTAGGAGTGAAGCCTGATGCAGAGTGAAAAGGAAGGAACGACGATGCAGCCTGGCCAGCTCTGGAACTCAGATGACGGGGAGCTCAAGGCTCAAGGGACACTTTGCAATCTGGTCAGCATGCATAGCAGTAAGCATCACCTCCGTCACTGTTTTCTTCTAGCCCACAGGCAGACTGCATCTGGACTCTCACACGCAGAGTTATGCTCCATTGTTAAGTGAATTGAGGTGGTTTTAACACAAGTGTTTCATTGGTGTTAACTTACTGAAAAGACTCAAAAAAAGACTGAAGCTAATTTTCTTGTATCATATATGTGATGGTGACTAGCTCCCCTTAACTCCAAAATGTCAAGATGGAATTACTTCACCTAACTCCTTGTAACTTCTTAAAATAAAATGCTCATTAACATAAAAAAGCATTTACTTAAAGAAACACAGATCTCTTAACTATTATCTTGAGTCTACTTTGTAAGTCTGTCTTAATGCATGAGCAGACAATCTCAGAAAAAGAAGAAAATTTCTACCTGCCTGTTGATGAGACTGACTGTTGAGAGCAGTCACTCTGACCCCATGAATACCTTTACCCACCTCGACTACCCAGTAAATAGCTAACAGAAATAAAGCCAAACTCTTCAGTTTCAGATTTATCAAATTCAGTTTCCTCGAGTTTGTAAGAATAAGAAAGCTACCACCCAAGTAATGGACACAAGTAATTTGTTTACTTCACTCCAATCTTCTTTATGAAATATTTTTGTTCTGTGTACAGAGAGACAGCAAATTGCAGACACCCTGGCTTGGAATAAGAAGTTCTAGTTATGCTGTACAAAGACACTGCAAAACTTCAACAACAACTGAAGTTTATTGGTAATGCTGTATTACAATTGCTAAAAATTTAACTTGGTCATTAAGAAGGGAAGATATTTATTTATTTTTATTTCTTAAACAGCACTTTTCTGTACTCTATAAATATTCGGATACTGGTTTTGGATATTCACTTTTTAAAAGAGTGATTTTCAGAGAGAAGAGGAACTTCAGTTTTTGAAAAATCCCTTTCAAAAGCTTTCATTTGGAGTTTCTAACATGAAGCATCCAAAAATCCCTAGTCACAACTGGAAAACGTAGTCTTCAAATGTGAAAGAGCAGTAAAGCACTCAGGGAGACAATTTTTGTTGTTTTGCACTGCAGTATGCACTGCATATTTCTGGACAGAAAAACACTTAAAAATGTATGTCCCATTCACTTGTCAGGCACTTTGTTAGAGATCTAAAATACCATAAATATAACAACCTCAGTAGGAAATGTTTTCTGAGTGTATGTATTCTTGACAGTGACACATGAAGGGACACTTCTAAAGTAACAACTTGGTAGAAGGTTTCAAAATCTATAGAACTACAGGACCGAATAAAACTTGTTCTTTGTTGTTTTTTTAACCATTTTATTAAAATCATTCATTCCATACATAAAAAGTATACCATATTTTCATAGATTTAAAAAATACACTAAAAAAATACTGTTCTGCTGCAAAGATAAATTTCTAGTAACCTCTATACATGAAATAGTTGAGTCTAAACTCAGCTCAAATGCCATACAAATGTTTTAAGTTTTCTATGTAGTAAAAACCTCCATTTGTTAAAGGAGGCAACATGGCATTCTGTCCTCTGTTTCTAAGTTAAACATTATGGCTTTTTTGTTTGTTTATAAAACAAATCTCGACTAATAAAGTTTTACTGCTTCTTCTAAATCAAATATTTAAAAATATTTAAAGCCAAAGAGGACAGAAATTTCAACAGTTTTAAGAAATCTGCTCTACTTCACCATTAACTGAGTCAGCAGCAAAATCAAAATTATATTATAAATTCAGAGAACAATAAAACAGAAGAATATACACAAAATGAACTTACCAAGAAGCGGAATAGCTTGGGTGACAGGAGCAGGTACATTAGTAGGTGCTACGGGAGGTGGAACGGTCGCATATATTTTGGAACTATCAGTAGTTTCAGCATTCCCTCTGGATCCAGAAACCACTGTTGGGATGGGATTTCCTACAGATGCATCTTTTGTAGTGTCTTCATTTACTCCAGCTGCTGTAGCTAAGGAATAACGCAGTGACATGTTAAAAAATAAGTCAGCTTTTCTGCTTGCATGGTAGCTTCCTTCTACCGTCGCTTGCTCAGAATTAAGCACTTACAGTTTGGGATGTTTACTGCTGGAGTGTGAGGAACAGATACTGGAGGAGTTATAGGTGGTGGTGGTCCAGGAGGAAGAAAGCCTATAAGAAATGTACGCATTAATGCTACACATCATTTACCAACATGTAGCCGTGCTGTTTATATGGCAAATACTATTATTTGGTATATGGTTAAAAGAAATACTTAATATCCCTATGAATATACCTGGAGGCAAATGCATTGGGTTGAAACCAGGTCGTAAAAATGGAGGTGGTGGTGGTGGTGGCACTCCAGGAGCAAATCCAGGAGGTGGAATTCCTAAAGGCGCTGTGAAAGCAGGTGGCTGGAGTGCACCAACCACAGGAGGACCTGATGGATGTGGTGGAACCTAAGGGGAAAAAAAAAAAAGGAGAAGCGTGTTACCTCAAGACTGAATGCATTACTCCTTGTTTAGACAAAGGCCCTCTTCCATGTTTAGCCTGTTAAACAATTAAAGCTATCTGAAATTACAATGCAGCAAGGTGGCTTAAGTAACAGCAGCCGAAAGACTCCTACAACTTAAACTATCAACACTGATCTCATTTGTCTCTGTTCTTAAATAAATAAAAAAAAAGATTCCTTGTGCTAAATCATTATTAATGCACGATGACAAGTCATGTAAATATACACTTTACACAGTAGCTGAAATTCATTTTACCATCTGGCACAAAGCATTATATTAAACCACAAATGTGAATCAATTAAAAGCCTTCTCTTTTTATTTATTTTTTTCTATTTTGCTACCTGAGTTCACATACTAGAGTGAATTTTCTTTCCTTATTGTTTATTTTTAAATTCTGGTACGTATCAAGCTTTTTCTGAATGAAAACCGTGTTAAATTAAACTGGTAACCAGACTCAATTATTAATTTACTATAAAAGCTACACCAAATGTGCAGGAATTGAAAGGAAAAAATCAAAATACGTTTTGTATTTAAAATTTGACTACTGAAGTGATAGAGAGCTGTGTAGTCAAGTGACCATAACTAACCTGCCTGCATCAAACTTCAGAACTAGTACACAAAGACCCACCCTACCTTACGTATCTATGGTGTAAAGGGAAAGCCTATTTTATTTTATTCTCAGAACTGAACAAAGTGGCATTAAAGTGAACTAAGTAAAATGGTCTTAAACCTGCAAAGATGTTTAAAGTTGCCAGGTAACTAACAGCACTTCAAACTTCTGTTCAACTTCTTTGCTAATGGTTGTCTGTGAGCTGAAGCACGTTAAAACTTTTACTATTAGAATTATCAAATCAACTAATAACGAGACTCAAATTCACTGATTATTAGGTTTTCATATAAAGTGTCACTTTTTCATTCATTACTTATCTTTGTTTTACGATAACATTAATTTTAGCCCCGGCCTGAAGTTAAGCTAAATGAACAAGATCTGAATCACCACTGCACATGACAGGAGAAAACAAGAGCCAGAAAAAACTTGAGAGGTTGACAAAAGTTACAGGTGGTCCCATGTGGGACAGTTGGCTGGACTGTGCTGGTGCTTTAGAGTGTTAGGTGAACAATAGCCAAACTGCACAGAAAACCAGAAACTTCTGGGTACCAGGACATCCAAGGCCAGCACTGAATAGGTAGGCTCAATCCAGGAATACCAGATAGGGCTGATATTGCACAGATGAACACTAATACTGAGTAATTCTAGAGGTGCTTGCATTCAATCACCGATAAAGGTTTAGAAAATGTACTCCAAAACCATAATGACCTAAGTCCTGGTAGGTCCTTTTGTTTGTTTGCAGGCACTCCTGCAGAGAAAAACAGCTTGAAAAAAATTCACAGACACTGCAATAGAACTGCTGATTGCACAAATGTGCTTATATAAGGTATGAACTTAACTGAAGGAACTGAGTAAGGTAAAGGTAAAACAGGAGCAAATATGTTAAGTGCTGCCATTGCTTACACAGTGAAAAGCCAAGAAAACTGTATGAATGGCTTCAGAAGGGTAATGAATAGTAAGACTGTGACTGAATGAGAACAGAAGTAACATCAAAGGAAAATCATTTAGGTAGATATCAGAGGATATTCACACCTAATTATCAAAGCTTAACTGCTCTACTTATTCCCCTCTCCCTCAAAAAATTAACCCTCTAAGACATGATTATATGTAACATGGCAAAAAGGCAGTAGAAAATTGTGCAAAAACATTATATCTAATTTAAAGTTTCTCTGTTAAAGAGATGTAACCAATGGCTAATAAACACTGACCTTTTACTAATGGGGAGATAAACAGTGGGGGGAAAAAATGGTATTTTACTAGCAGCATTAGAAACTGGAGTGTAGCTGTAACACAAATTGTGCTGCATCTCAACAAACATGTCTCGGGGTTTAGTTTGTGTCTAGACACCACTGTTTTTTAAAATACACCTCTCAGACTGAGAATTGAAGGAGAATCACTGGCCCGGCACGGTCTGCATCCATGCTCCAAGACAAATATCTGTTTAAGAGCACCTGGAATCTCCATTGGGAAGACCAGCAAGGAGGAGCCTGCCAGTTTCAATGTAAAGCGTATATGATGGAGGAGCTGCCCAAAATCCATCTAGTTGTAGAAAGGAGGAGAATGTGGTACTTAGTAGCATGCCAGGAAATAAGGGAGGTATGCACATTTTGGACTGTGGTTTCCGGATGACAACTCATTAAGCAAAGAAAATGGATTCTGGGCTGGACTGGGAAACTTACAGTAAGGGCAATCACAGTAAACTTCAGTTTATCACCCTAGCAAAGTCTGAGCCATTCTTCACTGTAAAAGTGTGACAGTTTTGGTAGGGTACCACCAAGCTTTGCTACGAAAATGGAACACCAGTAAAGCTTACCATTGAACGTGTAACACAACTGGCATCACAAGTGCTATTAACTAACAGAAGTCTCTCTCTTGGCTGTTGAGAGTAGAATTCATCTTCAACGCTGCAATATGACTTAAAAATGAACAAGGACCTACCCTCAGAGCAGATCACTGAGGTGGATTACTCAGACCTGTAGGAGTGCGACCAGATTCAGCAACAGCTCAGAGATCTGAATCTACAGGCAAGAAAAGGGCTCATGCCAGTGGCACAACACAACAACAAAATTCCACCTATCTTGCCAACAACCCAGGATACTGTAGCCAAAAAGTGCTGTGTGGGCTATCAGGCCAAAGAACTAGACTTACCTATGGGGTCCATCACTCGTAAAAGATATTACTGGTTTTAAGCACCTTACTACTATGTACATTAATGTGTTTCATTGATATTGACAGCAGGAGGCCCAGTCTGCAGGCAGTTACACCCCTCAGAGGTAACATCCAGCAGAGCAGGGCTTCTGTGTGTACAGTCCATGCACAGGAGGCCTATTTGGGTTCTAGCAGAGAAAGCAGTGATAAAGCTCCTTCAGATCCCAACTATTTAGTGGGACAATGTTAGGGCTGCAGACAGAGCACAGAGCTGCTAACCAGGCCCTGGCCTCAAGTTGAGCTCCGTGTCCAGGATATAAGATACTACTGGATAGCACGAGAAGCTGCTGGACACAACAGATAACAGCATGAAAAGCTGGCAAAAGTTACAAACAGTGCCATAAGGAATGGCTGGACATGACAGCTGGTTAGCAGGGTACTTTGTAAACAACAGCCATGCTTCAGAATCAGAAAGAACTATCTTAGAGAGAACAGGCTTTTGGCAAGACTAGTGTTGTGTAAGGAACAATTTCCTAGAACAGCATAAAGGATTTAGTATTAGATAATGGCATCAAGTTGCAGATCTGCATCTAAAGATGTAGATCAGGGACCAACATGGAGAACAAATTAGCCTATAGTCCTGGCAAGCCTGGAACAGAGAAAAAGAGGAATGACTATAACAAAAAAAGAGGAATAAGTAGTGAGAAATGGGAGGATAAGGTATGGCAATCATGCAGTCCGACTGTTCGGATGTATCTGTCAGGCAGCCCTACATTTCATTACCACAGCCCAAAATAAGACAATGCATCAAACTTGTTCTGTCATAACACAGGTATCAGATCTGCTTTTTTGATCAGAGGAACAAAGGTGGACTGGGTGCTTTCCCTGGCTAAAACGAGTGCAACCTAACAGACCAATTGAGCATGTGGGTATCGTTGTGTTGATGTGCATTTCCAGAAACAGCAGCTAACCAACATTCTTAAAAGCCTCCCCACATCTTAAAGTCCTAAACATGTTACTTTTACCACTAACATCACTACTATCATCACAGCTGAACTTAATAAGTTTTTAGAACTGTTTACAAACTAATAAACTGTTTTCATTTTATGGTGTGCCAGAAAAGACAAATGAATTTTGAAGTGTAATACAGCCTGGAGAACAGTTCAAAGCAAATCCAGAAGTGAAGGCCAAATACAGTTCTGCAATCCTAGCCTGAATTTGTAAAGGTGCAAGTACCCTTGCCACGGTAAAGAACAGTGAAGCTTTTGAGGTGTAGATGAACTACCATGACACACTTATATTCTTGGTTGACTTTTTTTTTTTTTTTAAACACTTTCTTTTTCAGAACAGGTTTAAGGGAAATTAAAAAAAAAAAAAGTTGATACAGATAATTCTAATAAAAGCCAATTACAGCTAATGGCTATTAAACCTTTCTGAAAAATGAGATTTAGCTCGTGTATTCATTTGATAAGAATGTCTGGAGCACTTAAGAAATTCTGTGTCAAAACAACACAGAACTCAACATACTATGTTCTCAAATCAAGTAACTGGTAAATTATACACATTTTCAAACATCGTAAGATCTTGGTCTTCTCTGAGCGTCTGCCATGTTGTAGTCCATAACATTTTTCAAGATTTAAAGTAGTTTTATTCAACCTTCCTCCTATTTGGAAAAAAGTATGCTATCATCTTAACGGTGACAGGAAGTAAGCTACTACTACAAAACTAGTAACACTCTTCTGTCAATAAGTAAAGCTGAAAGAAATAGATTGTAAAGCACTTAAGGGATTAATTGTTACTACTTAAACTAGTGGTAAGTTTCAGACAGTGTTCTTTTTACAAATGAACATCAATTTTGATTAAAGAATCACTGTAACAACAAAGGCAGAATATGAAATTTTTCACATGGAAATCCCAAGGGCTGTTCAAAGAGAGGCATACACAATATGAACAAACACAAAAGCAATATGATATTTTAGATCTGTAGCTGAGTTGAATCAGTAGTAAGGAAAAGTAATTTGGAAAACATACAAAAAAATTAATGCAGTCGTAAAGGAGAGTGGATGTACTTCATCCTATTAATATAAACTGATGTAATCATTTATTTAGATTGCAACAATAAGTATTAGAAGTACAGTCCTACAGTACTTCAAAGATGTATTTGACAGACACGCACATGCTCTTATCTACATTAGTATTAAGGCAACAGTGTGGTTTTGCAGCAAACTCTCCATCATTCCCTCCAAGCACATGCTGATTCAGTTCCCAGTGCTGTGCTGGTACATGCAAACTACATCCTTCTTCAAGAAAACCAAACCAGACTCCCTGCTCCTGCTGGGCACAAAATACAATCCAAACCTTAATGGATTTTATGGTTTTCAAGTCTTCCATTCCCACTGCAACTCGGCAGAAAAGGAATGTTCTCCTACTAGACTGCATTGCTCCTCTAAGTAAAGAGAGTGAGGTATTGCTTTTAAGGAGGCACAACAAGAAGACACACACACACAAGATGATCTAGTTATAAATTCACCATATTTTCCCCCTTCTGTTAACGTATGTATTGCCACACTGAATAACTATTCAAGTTTTTGTTCAGTTATCTACAGTAAATGGGAAGCAGCTCTCACCTGCGGAGGAGGTACTGTAATTGGTGCAGGCATGGGAACAGGAATTGGAACAGGTAAAGCTTTAGGTATAGGTGACACTGGTTCATTATGCGTAGCTTCTGCACCACCATTCTGAGCTACTTCATTTTCAGCCTTCTTGGGAATCCCCTTCCATTCTATACAAAGAGAAGAAACCAACAACATACATGTATCAGCTCTGAAAAAGCTGACAAGTAGTCAAATATTACCATGTAAAATCCATATGCTTTGTGATGTTTACAGAAATGACCTAACTGAAACAATTTCTCAGAAAATGAGAAGAGTTATGAAACACAGAGCTATGAGACATTTTAACACATTTCTAAGAAAAAAATATCCAAGTATTTTTGAGCACAATTACAGCAAATCACTGAAAAATGGCAATTGAATGTATTCATTTTATTAGTTATTCATTGTATCTCACAGCTCCTTGCACTGTCAACATTCACACGTTCTGACACATTAACAAAAACAGTAGGGCTGTTTTGGGCCACTTGCTTGTCAGGACTTCTTGGGAAAAAGACAGCAAAGCAGAATAAAGGGATTGGAAAACAGGCATTATGGGAAAGAGAACACTCAAACACCTGAGGTTATGTTTAAAATCAGTTAGACTTCAATTTAAAAAACAACTCACACCTATTTATCATGAAAGCATACTACTATGTAAAGTAGTAACTATCTAAATTAGGGCTAATTTGACAGAATTACAAAAGCCGGAAGTAACATTTCAGTAGTGAGATAAAACACCACACAATGGTTGCGCTGTTAAAACCAACACAGTAGCCTAGAGCACCAGAAGCCTAAGGCAATTTCAAGGCTTTTTTTTTTTTTTTTTTTTTTTTTAAGTATTGATTTCATTTAATGCTACTTTTAGAAATCACAACAGCCAGCAGACTAGCAATTCTCTGCTCATTTTAAACCTGTCACTGATTGAAGTTGCTGATACTGAACAGGTAATTTTCTTAATACAATCACAGAAGCCCAGTATTTTCACTGCTTACAATAAAACAACAAGATTTCCGTTTAGGTCAAGATAAATACAAGACTCATTAATGGAACTGAGCCTGAGTATGAAAACAAAAGGCACTTTTTAATGGAAATCATAAAGTTGCTGTCAGATCAGTTCCTGATCAGTACATGTTCTCCAAAGACAAGCTCCTTTGCTACAAGTAGCTCACACAAACCAGAGGGGAACCAGGCTCTGGGACAGATGAGCACTTCCAATATCGATTACTATCAGTGGCAAGGTGCAAGCAGCTCACTGCTTGTCTGGTGTCCAAGTGCAACTTTAGCTCAACCTCTGGTAATCCAACTGTTTAACCCCTGATGGGAACTGCCATTAACTGCTTGCAAACTGTCTCTCATCTATGGTTTGCACATCCTGCACTTCTTAGCCATTTCAAGCACTTTATATGCACCTCAGAGTCAGAAAAGTCAGCCATGCCAATTTCACTGCATCAGTATGACGGACAACTTTTTAAAAAGCATTTAGAAAGGTAGCAATACTTTACCTGGACTAAGAGTTTCATTGTCCAACATTCCACCTTCACAGAAGCTTTCAAGATCTTCAGGCTTCACTTTGTCCCACGGTATGTAAGTAACACCTAGTTCTACATCCCAATACTGCTTGTAATCTGGCTTTATTCCTTTATTCAAAGCCCACGCAATCTTGAGGAAAAAATACATGCAGTTAGTAATGTTATCACTTTAATGGTTTAAATTATCAGTTATGACAGAATAGCACATCCAGAAAAAGGCTACAAAGCAAACAAGTATATTCTAACTGGAACAGCAGGAAAAACACTCCGAAAATAGAAGGTGTTTTTTTTTTTTTAAGGCACAATTAGTTCTTATGTCTCTGCTTGACTCTGGCACGTGATTTGCAAACACATATACAGGCAGTTTTTTCCAATGTTCCCCACTCATTATAATTAATTTTATTTCCCTTCAGGGTACAGCGTCACTCTCAAATATGACGTTTCACAAACGGAAACACTTGACTAATGAGTGTGTTCTTCCTTAATTATTAGTACTCTTTGTAGGATTGTAACTGTGTTTAATTATAGATAAGACTATTAAGCAGCAGCAAGAAAACCATAGTTGCAGTCCGCCAGAATGACCGGAAGAACACCATTTACACAACTGCATCAGTTACACAATTACTGACAGTTTTTCAGAGAAACTGATACAATTTCTTTTAATCACGTGACAGAACAGGAAGAATACATATTAATAAAGTGGCTCATTCACATAAATTTATAGAATACCACATCCAGACTATATAGAAGTCCAAAATACCAACAAATCTTGAATAGATAAAAAAGAATTACAGTAATTACAACAGCTTGACATTATCCATGAAGTACCTTTATAGATTTTTGATTGACTTTGAAGTTGCCTCTGCTCAATTTTTGTAGGGCACGATAAGCATCTTGTCTGTGAACCATTACAATATAGGCACATCCTCTCGGTGGTATCATCTGTTTGTATTTTAAGAAAAAAAAAATGTGTTAACAATATCCAGGTAGCAACATACAAATGTTAAATTACAGAAAGTTGGAACACGAACTGGTGTTACAAAAAGGATTACTAGGTATGAATGAGAATGTTAGTTTAAGAGGCTAAAACAGCAAGCAACTTCTTCCAGAAATAAATGCTTCTAATAAACATGAGAACATGGACTCCTACAGCATATTTAATCCTTAAAATTTTCCAACAGCATTCACGGAAGCACTACGGCCTCAGAATTAGTTAATCTGTTGGAAGAAACAAGAAACACTAATAGCTCTGCTTTATTCCAAATACCACAGATTGCCATCTGCACCTTCACACTGTTTTATCCGCAGTTTTATAACCATTCTGATTATGTACAAAGAATTTGAGAACAAAAAGTTTTGATTATGTTTTACAAAATTTGAGAATAGCAAGAAAATCAGACATATTCTGTTTAAATAAAATTCCACAATCATATATATATATATATATATTCATCCTTAATACAGCCATATAATACTAGTTTTCTATGCTTATGTCTAAAATGACATAACAGACAAGGAACTATGATTCTTTCTTATTCCATGTCCTCTAGAAAAAGGGTGAGTGTTATGAAAACGGGAGTTTTCAGTATCCCAAAGGCACTTTTAATATCCCAAATAGCAAGCAACTGCCTTTTTTTCTTTCCAAATCAGAGGACAAATGAATTGAGTTTTTACATTAGAAAACACAATCATAAAGGAAACGATAGCCCTTCAATCTCCGTAATGTATTAAAAATAAAGTTAACTTGAAACAGTCTAAAAAGCGTTTTTGAAGCCTAGGCTTGCACTGAACCATTTATACTTACATTTATTGATTCTATTGGGCCAAACTCCTCCAAGAGACTTCCAACATCCTGCTGCGTAGTCCTTTTGTCAAGTTGTCCTACCCAAAGCGTAGTACTACAAACTATAATCAATCAAAGAGGTAACAAAGATTATAAGAGTGCTTGTAAATACAGATTCCACAAGCCAAAATGTCGAAACAGTTGTATTAAAATAGTCAGTCATGACATCCAAAGGCAAAAAGTATGCTACTATAAGATAGTATCTTTAGGAGTATTTGAAAGGCCTCTTTCTCTGCCTGCCGAGAGCTGAATTAACCATGGCACCAAAACCATAATTAGGATGCACACAAAAGCTGTCCAGTTAACCTCTATTAAGATGACTTGCAAATTCTGATGAGCATAAGCTCTGCAAACAATTATAAAAAGGAAACATATGCTCTGCTAAGACTGCTTCATGAAATATCCTCACACCTGCTATGAATACTTTACAACAAGGTAACTCGCCCTGCTTAGCATGAAATCCAAGCTTTGGGCCAGCATCCCAAGTTATGGATGGTACTTTATAGCAAAGCAATGGTTATTTACAGTGACATACTCACAGCTGTCACAGAATGCTGTGACAAACTACCACAAGTAGCAAAACTTTTACCCTCTTTAGCAACCAATTTGTTGTCATATCTCTTAATGATTAAGTGAAAAATTAACCAACAGAAGCTTCCTCCCCACCCCCTGGAAAAAAGCAAGAAACATGCTTGTTTTGCTTCATTCTTCAAGGTAATAAAGCAGCAGACAAGTACCACATTCTTCCAAGAGTACTATAGCAACATTCAGTACTCACCTACGTTTTCCCTCTATCTGATACAAATTTGTCACATAATGCTTTTTAGGATAGCAATCTGGGAGAGGTGTTGGCAAAACCATATCTTACACCACTGCCATTAAATCCTTTAAAATAATACCTATTAACTCTTTGCGGTACTTTGAAATTCATGTTACAGTCATACACAAGGTTTTGACTAGTTACAGATTCTTATCTTGTGTCATTTGTATATCAAGAAGAACACTTCAATTCTATTTGATGCCCCCAAGAATATTTAGAAGACAGCTACTAGATATTGTCTATGAACTCCCACAAAGCCAAGATTCTTTAAGAATAACATTAGTCTATGTGTTTTCCAGGTCAAAGCTCCCCTTCAGATTTGAGAGATGCACTACACTGGATCATTAGAAAAAAATCATAGTCATGTGCTCAGTCTCCTCTTGTTCAATTTGCTTTACTTTGTATGTCTTGGAGGAAAGAAAAGAAGAACACAGTGTCTAAGATTTTTCTTCTTCTATTCTACAAACAAAATATTTCTGACTTGGAGATATTCCAGGAAGGCACAAGTGCCCCTTATGAGTGTCAGGATGTTCTGGCATGCAATGCATTTAATTCTCATCAACTTCAAAATAGTTCAGAAAAGTAATTCAATACAACTTTTTCTCTTTTGTACGGATGAGCCTTGGAGAGCATATCAAACAGCATCAAACACAAGAAAAAAAGATGGGGAGGAGAAGATGGACTGGAATCAGATAAAATACTCCAAATGACAATAAGCTGTCTGTTGCATACATCTGGTGACAGGACGAGGGGAAATGGCCTTAAGTTGCACCAGGATAAGTTTAGGTTGAATACCAGGAAACACTTCTTTACAGAAAGGGTTGTTAAGCACTGGAAGAGGCTCCCCAGGGAGGTGGT
>JAOWBP010027048.1:10786-22510 GCA_028571105.1 Tragopan temminckii | reverse complement strand
TAATGGGATGTGTAGCATGTGTGAGCGTGGAATGATCGAAGGCAGGAGCTCTGCAGTGGCATCTCTGCTGTCTTCAGCTCATGGAACTGGGAAAATGAATCTGAAATGGTAGGAGTATGAAAACAAAACAATAACCAAAACCAGAAAGTGCTGCTAAGATTTCTACAGGGTTTTTCTTTTGACTTCAAAGTAGCGTGACAAATTCATTGTATGTAATTTGAAAGAGTTTTAAGTTTCATGACCTCAGTGAGCACTGCACAACGTGTAGTGCCATATTGCCTGTGGAGCACTGTTAGTATGACTCACTTTAACCAAAAGATACAATTATACTGATGTATAATGGAAGCAGCTTAATATCCGAGTAACGTTTGTATATACAAAGATGAGCATCAGTGGCATTGTAAAGCAGGAGTCTTAGCAACTGAGACTAGCAAAGCAAAGCTATGTGAAGCCTTTGCTGGTTTTGGTAGCTGCTAATGTTATCTAACACTTCCCTATTTGACTTTATTCTTTAGTTAATTATCAAAAGTGATGCTTCCATTTGTTTAAACGAAAGTATTTGATTCCATGCCTTGTCCAAATTCTGCTTACACTTCACACTGGGACATCATGGGAAGCTACCTCCTAATGATTAGTTTCTCTTGCAGCACTTTTATGTATTTTTTATGACTTTTTGTAACCACTGGTTAGTTATTTGGAATGAAAGGGTGACTGCAAATGAATTTTTCAGGCAACAAGTTCTTGACAGTTCATCATTTAAAAACACTGGTGAAGACTAACAGAATAATAAATGGAATGAGCATTAACTTCTGTTTTTTAATGATAACTTCCTTTTTGAAGATTATACCTATGTCATGCTAAAAAAAAAAAAAAGTAGTTTCTTCTGACTTTATGACATTATTACTATACGTATAACAGTTAAATACTAGGAAGTACAGGGAAGGTGTTTGTAGTTGGATTTGAGGCAGTCATGTGTCTTAAGAAGTTAAATTTAAAATGTGCCTCAAGTCTACTTTGCATTCTTGTACTAGCTAGTGAAGTCCTATGTGCCTTTAGCCTATGGTGGCTGGTAACACCTCTGCCTGTGTGAAAGGAAGAACTGAGTGTGCTTAAGACTGCAGCAGAGATTGAGTGGTGCTAAGGAAAGCAGAGACAATCTCTCCGGCTCCCACATGCTGACCTGTAAGCAGAATGAGTTATATGAAAAACACTGTGGGTAGCCTGTGGTCATACAGGTGGTGTGTACCTGCAGCTGGCAGATACTGTTGCATCCAGCACCAAAAGTTGCTTGTAGCCTTGGGTTTTTGGCATGCTTATTGCAAAAAAAAAAGACTTGCCACTTGTCTCATCTGGTTCTTTGCAGGTACAAAGTGAGCTTGGGGAAGGCTTCCACGTTACTGGGAGAGCTAATGGTCTTAATGATGGGCAGCAAGGTCCTGCGTGTCCATTATGTGTTTTTGTGTTGTTCGAGACACTGTATGGAGTGTAAGCTGGTGAAGGTACCTGAAGGTACCCCAAGAGCTGAAGGCTGACCCGAGCTAGTCCAGACCTACAGTGCACAGAAGGTGGGGATGGTGCATGGAGGAATGCAGTATGCTTACAAGGTACGAAGCAACTTGCTCCTCCTCTCACATACTCCAAGTGTCAACACCCCAGGATGCCATTTGCATGTCCAGTAATGCACAGTGTCAGGTGGCAGGACCACAATCCAGCACCCTCTCTGATGATCTTTACCACGTCCAACAAAAATGAGTCCTAGCATAGAGGTGTCTTGTCTTAGGGCCCCGATGATCTGTTAGATGTGGGAATCAAGTATGATCCCAAACCACCAGTGTGTAGAAGGGGAAGTTGCTGTGCTTGTGTGCTCCTTTTGCACACAAGCACTGACTGCACGCTCTGCCTCTCGCTCCATCATGGGGCAGTGCTGTGGTGCCCTTTGCATGAGCCATTTGTTTCTCTGTTGGTGGTGTGGTCACTGGTCACTTGGGTTGGTTTGGAGGCCATTTTGGTGCAAGTTGTGGGTGGAGTGCCTTCAGTGTAAGAATAGGGTGATACTTTAAGTGACTGGGAAGACAGCAAGGGTGAGAGACGGTGCTCATCAAGGTAAGTAGAGGAAGAGACAGCGTCACTAATTCTGAAGAATCCCAACCATTTTCAAGTTGCTGTCCATGCTGGACATGTGAAAATACAGACTTTGGAAGTTTCATCTGTAAATCGTTAAATCAGATGTTGTTAAAGACAACAGTCAAAGACTTGAACTGCTGCTAATTCCTGTTATATATAATGTATTTTTATTCCATTGGTCAGGCTATAGCTCTGGTAAGAACTTGCTTGTGAAATGGAGGTCACTGGGTTTGTTGAGTCTTTGTTCTTTGAGTTTCTACTTCTAGATGTGCCACAAAAGCACATGAATATGCAAAGACATTTGAAAATTTAATTAACCCAAACTTCTAAAAGATGAAGAATATTTCCGACTTCTTGACTGATTTGGGTGTTCTCTAAAATTTACTCAACCCGAGGCTGCAGCTCATGTGAAGCGGTTGCTGTGTCAGCATTTCTCCTGCTAGCTGTGCCACGGGGCCATATGGTCCCAGCCATCTTCTCTACGATCCAGCTTCTTCCTTCTCATCGACTCCTCTGCTGTGTGACCCACAGCTCTTCTCTAAGTTAGAAAGTAAGCCAGAAGGGCCATGAAAGGGGGTGGGGAACTGATCTCACTGCAGCTGCACTGTTGAAATGAATGGATGAGAAAGCAATCTGTGTTGAAAGTGAGCCTGTGGTTCACACTGTTACCAGACAAACAGTTGCACGACAGATTTCTGTGCTGTGCAGGTGTGGGAAATGGTGAGGGCAAGGGGAAAATGCTCAAATGAAGGCTGTAGCATGGCAGTGTGTCCCTGCTTTAGAAATCCAAGGGAGGAACTGCTAGGGGAGTTGCTCCTTAATTTTCTTATTCTTGTTTTCCTCTGTAATCAGATCTACTGAATCACTTCAGTCATCCAGAAATCTTTGAATAGTGCAGATTTTTGGGAGTAGCTAAAAGTGATCCTGCAGGAACCACTACTCTCACTGAAATACAGAGAGCTTTATCTGCAGTTTGTGTAGATGCTCTGCACGTAGCTTTTGGGGTTTTGGTGTGCACTGTTTTTGATTGCTTGTTAACCTTCTCACCTTCAAAACTTTCAAATAACATTCCGTTTATGGCAGTCATTTAGCTCTCCCAGTTCATTTCAGGTAAATAGACTGATCTTGGAAGTTAGGTTAAAGATGGTGAGAGAAGCTCCCCTCTAGATCTACAATCATTTCCTTGCCAGGAGCTGGTTTCAAGAACACATAACCAACACCTGTTTCTTGCAATGTGAGCTCCCTTGCTATTGCTCTACTTTACTACATTCTTTAAAAGAAATGAATACAAACGCTATTATTTCCTTTTTCCTTTTTCTTTTCCTGTAGTGAAAATAAAATAGCCATGTGTTTTTCAGATCCATATCCAAAAGCAGTACAGCTGTATGCTGAATGGTTGCTGCACAGGGAGCACCTCTGTGCTGCACAGAGAACTGCAGCTGGAAGGAAGGTGGTGCGGCACGCCGAGCTGACACCTTTTGTCCAGCCGGAGTGTGACTCTGTACCCAATTGTCATTTGTGAGAGTGAAGGAATGTGGGCTATGGGTGAGGCTTGTGGTCTGGCTGCTCAGCCCCTGCTTGGCTGTCTGGTGACAGCAAGTGAATTACTTTTTCCAGCCAGTGGCAGAAATCTGGCCTTGCTTGAGCATCCAATTGTGAACAAGTGGCACTCAAATACATCTTCAGACTTCAGACACGCTAAAGTACATTTTATGTCATGCCAGTCAAAATACATTTTAATAGCTTCATGTCTTTTGCAGTACCTGCAGACTCACACAGCAGAGTGTTTTTCATTTGGTAACTTAAAATATGTTTATGTAGTTGCTTTCATCCTCAGATACAGTGAAGAAAAAGAGATGGCAAGCCACAAAAGATTTTAAGACGTGAAGCCGAAAACACATGTGATTCCTCTTAAGAGCACATTTTCTGAAGGCAAAGGCCATAACAAAAAGTAATCTCTTTATGAGACTGTAGTAGGCTTAAAAAAGAGCTGGAAGAAACAGATCTTTCCCTTAAATTAGTTGATAGGTCTGTGACCATATCCATACACTTGAGCTGAGGTGCAGCCTGTGCCTGATCTCTCTGTTGTCCCAAACACATTGCAGTTCTCATCAAGGTGTTGTGTCAGTGTTCTGGCCCTGACCACCCCGAGTCTGGTGCAAGTTGAGCCTACGTACAGAGTCAAGTGATGCTCATGAGGTTGGTATGAAATTCCCATCGTGTATCCTAGTTCAGACAGTCTCAGTATGAAGACTTCCTCTCTAGGCAGAGGATATGGAATCACAGAACCATAGAATACCCTGAGTTGAAAGAGACCCACAAGGGTCGTGGAGTCCAACCCTTGGCTCCACACAGCCCAACCCAAAATCAAACCCTATGTCTTAAACTGCTGATCTTCAGCACTCAGGGCCGTGCCCACAGCCCTGTGCATCCCGTTCCATGCCCACCACCCTGTGGTGCAGACCCTTTCCCTAACCCCCAGCTGCCCCTTCCCTGACACAGCTCCATGCCATTCTGCAGGCTCATATTTCCTCTCATTAATTGGTGCTTCAAACCCCTCTGTTTGTGAAGGCTATTATGTTTCTAGGTAATTTTTGGAACTTATTGCCTGTCTGTAGATGTTTTCCTAGTGAAAGCAGATGCTATTAGTATTCCCTGGTCAATCTTACTGCTGTGCATATTGCAAGATGCTTATTCTATCACTTTATATTGAAAGCATCATCTTGGTAAGAGGTTGGCTCACATATTGCTGTAAAATTAGGTAATGAATGTCCCATTTCAGTTTGCCAGCTGCACCCAGGAAGAGACTGATTATGTTTCCACTAATTTCAAAGAACTGAGCAGAAGTCCTCATTCCAATAGCAGTTTTGCAGTTAATTTTTTCCTCTGCTGGGGAAAGGCAGTGATAACTGACGTTTTCATCCTGCTACCTCCCATTGTAGAGAAGGCTCTCAGCAGCTGTGTTTACACATTTCTTGGTCAGAGCTTCCCTTCAGATTTTCATTATTACATTTGTACTTCTGGTCAGTGAAGGCTAAGATGGAAAAAAATCTGATGTTGTTTTAACTGTACCACTACATTTCTATTCTGTTTTTGCCCTTTACAAACAGAAGTGTGAGTGTTAAGTTATTCTGTTCAGAAACAATGTTTGACATTTTTGCTTATGCTGCTTCTAAATTTGTGCTCTCCTCATGCAGATGTGTTCTGATACCAAAATTTGAAAAGTAATCCAGAATACCTGCTTTCCTACTGCAGTATATGCAGAAATTCACAAAAGAAGAAACTCGCCACACATTTTCTTTTGTCCCTGGAGAAATCCTGTTTCCAGGCCTGGCAGTAAGACTGAAGCGAATACTCTTCCAGTGAAATGAAAATATCAAGTACTGGCTTTGAGAAGTGTACATGAATACAGCAAATCGTTCATGTGAGTGTCCATAAGTTTTATTGAAAGTTATGGGTTTTTCTTAGGTCCATAAAAATGTAAGGCAGCGACAAGTCTGTGTTTCATAACCTTGTGTCAATAGAGGAAAAAAAAAGAAAAAACCAAACAGAAACAACAACAGTAAAAAAAAAAAAAAAAAAAAACACAAAGCTTTATTTTAAATAGAGATGTCGTAAACTCCAGGAAAGGGCTGTCAGGAACATAGCAATTTGGTTTGTAAAGATAATTATATTTGGCTCCAGTTTGGTTCTTGAGGATTTCTGTGACTTGAGGAAAACAGATGTTTGGTCTTGATGATTCCGTGGGGTCTGGGTTTCTGATTTCAGAGTGAAGTGATTGCGCCTTCCCTTTCAGAAGACCTTCATCACATGTCCTCCTGAGGTCCTGCTGAGTGCCATTACTGAATGTGGACACAATCACCGAAGTAGCACCAAGACTGCTAAGAGGCAAGTTGCTAGAAATGTCTCTAGAAATACCATATTGCCATGGGATGTTGGATTTAAAGCATCATATTTGACATGGGATTCTTCTGGCTTTAATCTATGTGCAAAGTTAATTTTAATTTCATTTTGATATGATAGAGAGGAAAAAGTAAAATGCATTAAAACTAATTTCAGGTTGTAGCTGTAGATTTTTTGCCATCTGCTTTTCCTCTGAGAGCAGAGCCTACGCAAGTGTGCTTTCCCTGCCTCTGCCTCTCATCCCACAGCTGTGCTCAGGAACTTTTGATCTTCACAGCCAACCTCAACCAGATTTGACAAAGGAGATATGGACTCAAAGATACTCAGCTCGGCAAACTTTTTGCCAGGATAGAAAAGTCTGTTGTTTCTGTTACCAAGGCTCCAGCACAGGAGAATCTGTCCTGCAAAGGGACATGTGGACATCTTCATTTGAGAACTTTGGGTCCAGAGGAAAGCTACAAAGATGATCAAAGGGCTGGAGCACCTCTTCTGTGAAGAAGGGTTGAGGCAGTTGGTCTTGTTCAGCCTGGAGAAGGCTGCGGGGAGACCTCATTGCAGCCTTCCAGTATCTAAAGGAAGCCTATAAACAGGAAGGGGCCTGACTTTTTTACACGGTCTAATAGTGATAGGACAAAGGGGAATGTCTTTAAACTAAAAGAGGTGTAAGTTAGATATTTGGAAGAAAATTTTTATTCAGAGCATGGTAAGGCACTGGTACAGGCTGTGGGCCCCATCCCTGCTTCTGGAATGAAATGTGTGCTACTATGATAATACCTTAGGAGAACCAAGCGTGAGAGTAGGCAGGAGGCACTGCGTTTGCAGTGGCAGTCTTTCTTCTCTGAAAGACGGAAGAGCACAGCTGGGGCATTTCCTGTGTGGATGCAGAAAGCAGTCACATGCAGCTCTAGTGGCTCTCCTCTTTTGATTGCATCTGTTAGTGAGTGTATGGCCCATTACACACCAGAGAATTTGTCCATGAGGTTCAAGCCTATTGGAAACCAAGTATCCTTACTTCTACTGCTCTTATTAATCATCTTTGCATTGAAGCAATCTTTGTATTAAAGCTCTTGTGATTCTGATGCAGTATTTTAAAGAAACAACAGATAGTCCTGTTTTGCCTATACTACTGCACCTGTAGCTGTGGCCATTAAAAGTATTACATTTCCCAGCAGTGTCTTTTTCAGTGTAGTTCATCTTATGTTTACTGTCAGTCCAGATAAACAAAGCCAAAATTTTTGTAGAATCATAGAATCACCAAATGGTTTGGGTTGGAAGGGACTTTAAAGATCATCGAGCCCCAACCCCTACCATGGGCAGGGCTGCCCCCCACCAGCTCAGGCTGCCCAGGGCCTCATCCTACCTGGCCCTGAGCGCCTCCAGGGATGCAGCACCATATCATATTCTCTGAGCAAGAAGATATGCTGAGATACTCTCAAATATTATATATATATTTTTAATTGCCAGCTACTATGCCTTTCTGCATTTCCTGTTAGCATGCACAGTGGGAATGGACCCCATATTTAATCTGTACCTTGGGATGACAGATGAGGAGAGTATGCAGAAGTGATGGATATCCATAAAAACACTTAAGAATAGTGTGAACATGACCTTTAGGAGAAGTATTTTTTGTTTAGCTATAATTTAATCTGTTTCTTGAAGAAAAATTGCAGGAAGGCCTAAAGCGGTTCTTCTTTCTGCTTGAGAGCATATGCATTGTTTCATTAAAGTGCCTTTTCAAAAGCAGCTCTTAGAAAGCTTGCAAACTTGAGTGGTTTAACTTTAATCATCCCAGATGTTGGTTTTCAAAGCAAGTTGCTGTTTGGGCTGGTTACAAGCACCTTTTGGTCTGAGAAAGCAATGTTTCCTGCAACAAGGACAAGTTCTTCTTAGAGTGAGAAGAACAGCTTAATCTACTTAGAATAATAATAACAATAATAACAATAAGAAAATGATTTAGGGAATTAGAACTGTAGGAGGACAATTTTTTTTTGCTTTGCAGGGTGTTTCCTCCACGTTTGCGGTTGTATGGAAGACGTTGTTTGTAGAAAAGCTTGCCACAAGCAATGTTCAGAGCCTATTGACTCTGTACTGGGTCTATAATTAATGACCCACATTCTCACAGCTGCACTGAGGCCCTCTGTGATGTGACTGCACCCGTGGAAAACAATGGAGTTATATATTTCCAGCTGTCTCTGAGATGAATCAAGCAACAGTTTGCCCTGAAGTATGGCTGCTCTTGGCTGCAGCATGGAAATTTTGGGATTTTTGTAGCCAGGAGTGTCATTTGTAAGATTCAGAGATCTAAGGACAAATGGTCAAGCTATCTTCAGATGCAATGCACTGTTTTATTCTCAAGCACAGTGTATGTACTTAGAGCCCACTCAGCCAGTTCTGATTGCAACAACTGTGTAGTTAAGAAAATAATTCAAGTCTCTGTGATGGAACACCTGAAATGAAATGAAATACAGCATGTCCTTTGACCCTCATGCTACAAAGCCAGCATAGACCTCACACTACACCGTAACTTCACAGGCTCTGCTATGTTCTGCTGATTGCACTCAATCTGCATCTGCCTGGGTGGTTCTGTCTCCAAAAGTGAGGTATGACTGTGTGCTAAAAATGCTTGATAGGCACCATCAGAACTGTGATGCTCTGACTGCAAGATGCCTCTGTCAAGTTTAACTTATTCCTCTGAGGCAACCTTTGCCTCTGAGAGGCAAGCCCTGAATGTGTACCATGAGGACAGCATGTGAGGAAATGCCCTCTGTGACTAACATCGGCAACCACAGAACGAGGAGCAATGGGCACAAACTGCAACACAGGAAGTTCCATACTAACACAAGGAAGAACTCCTTCTCTGTCAGAGTGACAGAGCTCTGGAACAGGCTGCCAAGAGAGGCGATGGAATCTCCTGCTCTGGAGGTACTCAAAACCTATCTAGACGCTTTCTTGTGTGACCTGCTGTAGGGAACCTGCTTTAGCAGGGGCTTGGGCTAGGTGATCTCTAGAGGTCCCTTCCAACCCTTATGGGTCTTACGTTTCACATGATTTTTGTTCTTTTTTTTACCTTTAAATCTGAACTGATTTTTCCATCTTCATAAAAAGTACAGAAATTGTTTTAATACATTTAAAGAAGGACAAAATGTTTTCCAATGAACCCGAACAAGTCTTTCTGCAATCTTGGGCTGAATATGTACCAATCTCAAGCTCTTTTGTGGTTCCAGCATTCAGTGACAGCCTACATAACTCTGGTTTCTATTGTTTTCAGTGAAACATAGGCAAAATGTGGTATTTTGCATGTTTATTGAAGGTGTCTGATAATCAAGCCTCAAGAAATGGGAATTTAACCTTAAGCCAAGGTACATGGAGAGAAGTTCAATCTCAATCAATCAATATCATCTCTGATCGGCACCCTTCCTGACTAGCATAATCCATGGAAGTGAGAACTGCGTCGACTCGTAAAACAGTGAGGTGATGTGCAAATACTTGTGTTTGTGAGTAAGCAGCCACACGCATGTGTGTGCACACGCTTATTATGCATGTAGGCAAATTTCTGGGCGTTGGAATGCTTCTGCTGTGGTTCAGCCCGCAGCATGTTCCAAATGGTCTGCCAGCTCTTTTATGTAAGGGTTTGAGTGGAAATGTTTGTACATTGTTCTAGCACTGTTTTAAGTGCCAAAGTGATCCCATTGTTTGAGTGGGATCTCAGTCAGAGGCAGTTCTAAGTGAAAGAATAGTAATTCAGAGTGTGCCGTATTTAAATACTGGATATTTTCCTATGTCCATTCAATGTTTTATGAATGTTTATCAGAGTCTGTGCACAGCCTCATTAAATACCTTATTGGACTATAATCACCAGGAGTGCTGTTAGCTGTTCTAGCAGCTTTAAGCATGGTGCATACTGGGTACCTGCCAAATTGCTTCTGCACTTATGATGAGCAGGGCAACCAAATCCTGGCGCATATCAGGAAAGTGTCTCAAATGCAACATTAAACTTCTGTTACTGATCAGCAGTATCAGAAGCTGATTCATATGTGCTCCATACACCTTTTTCAACTGCTGCCAGAAATGGACCTCTGCAGCTGTTCTGTGCAGCTGTTTGTGCTTTATCTCTAATTTTGTCATTCCTTACATACTGGAGAAAACAAAATAAGATACTGACAGCATCCAGGCTCTTTTAACCAGAGGGAAGAACACTGACATGATGCCACATTGTAAATAAGCCCACAAACCCCAGCTTAGAGAAGTCATTTGGCTGCTGGCAGCTGATTTGTGACTCCTTGCCAGAAGGATCATGCACTGCCTTGGTCTGACTATCCAGGGGCATTCTGTAGTTGGAACTGGATGGTTCTTGTCAGGATTCCTCCATCCTCTCAATGCCTTCAACACTGCTTTGGCTAAGGCTCCTATTTGGAAAAGGGGACTGAATTGTCCAGCCTCTCCCCTTTATCTGCTTCCCAGTCTCCCCGGGAGAGCTGGAAAATAACCTGTTTCTTCTTCGCAGCACTGAAAGCTATTCTTGATTTCTGGTCTGGCGTTGTCCGAGGAAGAGATCTTACCTTGAAACAAAACGCTGTCAGTGAAACACTAATACAGCATGGTATTCATTCAGCACATGCTAGGCTGTAAGTATTGACTTCTCTAGAATACCAGATTTTAAGTAAGAGGGAATCTGAGAGTAGGGATATGATAATTTAGTGTTGATCAGTTAGGATATAAAGATGATGGAAGGTATTCACAGGTCTAATAACTGTTTAGTATTTTCAGTATCCGTGGTTTAATTCTGACATTGAAGGAAACTCATGAGAACAAACAGAAATTCTTGCAAAGGGTTTCCTGTTGAAGTCTACTTGGTGTTTGGATAATGGGTGAAGTTGATCAAATGGTGAGATCACAACATGTCCATGCATTTTCTGTGTCAGCGCCCTGACCTTTTAACAGCCCCTCTGAGACTCGTAGTGATTTGTACATGAAGTCTCAATAGCACCGATGTCACTTAAAATTATATTCTCAACTGTGCTGGTGACAGAGTTGTATCAGTGATTGTTTACAAACCAAGGATCTGCTCATGCACTTGGAATCATTCACACATTAAACGGAAGGCTTTCCAGGTGGGAACATGATTCTCTTCATTCCCTGACACCATTATTTCCCTCTTCTTTCTCAGCTGTTGGATATCACGTGATAAATAAGGGACAAGTTGGCAGGTGAAAAGAAAGAAACATTTTTCCCTGTCTGTACTGAGCAGAGATGAGAATGGCCTTCTGCATCCTGTTGAATGGGAACAAGGGTCAGCAATGAGTGTTTTCCCTGCATGACCCCAGCCAGGCTGTAGAAGACTTGGAGAACCTTGCAAATCCAAATCTTCTTGTAGATGGAGTGAGTTTTTCATTTATGCCCATCTGGGATCCAGATAAACCTGTGTGCAAGCACTCACAATACTTAATCTGGTTTGTTTGTTTGTTTGTTTGTTTCCCAGGCTGGTAACTCTGCTATCAGATACACCTTGCCTGTCTTCTCTCCTAATGTGTTTTTTGTTTTTTTTATCAGTGTGATTTTTGGCTGAGATAAGAACTCAGCATAGAAGTAACTCAGACACAAATTGTTGAGAGTGTGGATGTGTCACTGCCTCTCCCTGCATCCTTCTGTTTTACACGAGTGTCCAGCTCTGGAGAAATTGAGAGTTCTTCACAGGGC
>JAOWBP010027048.1:0-10686 GCA_028571105.1 Tragopan temminckii | reverse complement strand
TGTCACTGCCTCTCCCTGCATCCTTCTGTTTTACACGAGTGTCCAGCTCTGGAGAAATTGAGAGTTCTTCACAGGGCTGAACGTCACAGTCATATTAGGGAATTCACTCCAAAATTTTGTTATGAATTGAAGGGGGAAACCTTGCCACCTGGAGAGAAGATTCTCAAGTCTAAGCCTGAAACTTGGAAATCCATACAAATAAGTCTTTTCCCCCCACTTCCTAAATTAAAGTGCCAAATAGATGCTTTACACTAAGTTCATAGTGATACGTGACTCGGAAGTATAGGTTCCTCTCCTACGGTTCATTGCACATCAGCAAGGACTGAAATATCTTGCCTGGAAAAAAAAAAAAATCCAGCTCTTAAAGGAGCACTATTCTGTAGGTTGTGCTGATTACTGCTTTTGCTGCATGATTGTGATTTTTGGCACAGAGTATCACATACCAAATTCCCAAAATAAAATGCTACATGATATTCTAAGAGCACTTAGGAAGCTTTAAAAAGGGAATTGTCCACTGGTTGAATATCACTTCTGGTGAAGCCACACAATGCAGTAAGAGTGGCTTAGGACAAAATAGCTTTAGTCAGCAAATTGCCTTTTAAATAAGCACAAAGGAAAAATGAAAACCTTCGATCAGCCTTGTGTTTGTAAAAGTTGTCAGAAATCCTGCTTTGATTGTGAAGGCTCTACGGCTATATGTTAGAGTAGCTAAAACATCTGTTCGGCAACGTTGTGAAATCCTTGTGCTCTGAACTCTTGATAAAGGGGACTGCTGAGCGATTGGTTCGTAGAGACTTTACAGGCAGCAGGAGCTGTAAATAGAGTGGTCACTGCTTGCCTTCTCTAGTCCTGGTCAGAGGGAAGCACGGAAAGCAGCCACAATTTTACGAGTGCATGGTTTTGCTTTGAGAGGGAGAGAGCAGGAAGTGCCTAGGAAATGGTTCACGACAGAAACCTGAAGTTGTAAATAGAAGAGAGAAGGAGGAGAGCTGAGGGATGCAGCTTGCGAGTAGTTGAGCTCCTGATACAACGGCAGCAGAGCAAAACCAGACTTCTTCAAGAGCGAGCACATCCCAGCCCATCCTGATGGAAGGGGAGACAGTACCAGCGAGCAGGAGAGCAGCCAGCAAAGCCACGCGGATCGCCCTCGGCGTGTTCGTGGCTGGCACCGTTGCACTTGGCACCACGCTTTTTTTGGGTAAGTGAGAAGGTCCAGGCTTGGTGTGAGGGTAATCCTCCCGAGCACAACTGCTCCATACGAGCGTTTGTGCCGTGCACTGTGTTACGGTGACATTCCTGGTTTTTTGCTTTTTCCCCATTTTATTTTTATCCTGAAGTGTGTCAGCAAAGAGATTTTTTTTTGTGGGGAATGTTAGAGCTAGAATCTGCAACGTGAGCTCGTGTAACTATTGAAAGCTGAGTTTAAATTCGAATACTCGGTTGAATGAGTTCTAGCTAGAATGTGATTCTTTCACAGAACGGGAAGAAAAGGGTAAGATTATGAATATTGGTAATGCCGGTTGCAAACTGGCAGTTTGTGACCAACGTGGACTAAAATTCTCTGTTTCCTGAAAATCAATCTGTAGTGCATACATTTTATGGAATCTGTTGGGTAATCCTTCATTTGGTTTTCATTATGTATTGGCTAAAATTCCTGTAGAAAACTTGAGTAATGCATATGCTTGCACATTTTTTAGATGTTTCTGTTTTTCTACGATGAATCGCAAAGGCATCTTTGCAAAAATCATGAGGTGTATCTGGGAAGAAACTAAAATGTTTTGATCGGATTTATTAGCTGTTACCTGACAAAACAGAGAAGACATTATTATTTTATCTCTGGGATTTGAAATCATTTGTAGGTTGGTTTTGTTGGAATATAGGATGTTGGAAGGATATACCCATGGGTATAAGTGCACCCAGAAACAAATAGACAGTGAATAGAAAGCAATACTATGTAAAAGCTTGAAGAGACTAATCCTCTTTTAGAATAATTCTGACAAATTTTTCATTTCTTCAGACCAGTTTTCCTCGACCTGGGGAAACTTAATTTCTAAGAAAAGTTTTTTGCTTCCCTCCCACCTTTTATGATGTTGTTTGAAGGATGTACTTACAAGATAAGTTGTCACTTACAGTGACAACAGAGAAAATGATGTTGGGTTTTCTAGCGAATATTGGAAGCAGCAGGCTCTCACTCAGATAGTATTCTGTTGTAGAATCAATTCCACAAACACTTGCACAAAAGTAACTATTGTGTAGGTGAAGAATCCCACCCAATTCAATAAAACACTTTATAATGATCAGGATTGGATCTTCACCTTGGTAATGCAAAGTATTGCCTTTACATGAAAAATAACTTTTTTCCCTTAAATAATATGATATCAAACACCAGGAAGTAATGGTGAAACCTTATTCTTTTTTTAGTACTAAGTTGCTTGATTACGTATTGCTTGTACAAAGCCACAGAAATTTACCACAGTAGATTATCAGAGTTACGTCCTTTATTCATGGACCACACGTGAACATTTAAGCAAATATAATAATTCTCATAGACTGTTTTATAAGTGTGTTACGACCTTTCTGTATCAAATTTAGTATCAAAGTTTTCATTGGCCTAATGGCTAAGAAATACAAATGCTGGCCTTGGGTCAACCAAAATGTTTTTAGAATTTGTTTGGAAATTGTCAGAAGATTTCAATCAAAAGGGCAATGGAAAATAATTAAACTATTTTAACATTTTGTCAATGAAATCCTCCAGTGTTTCATTTTGACACTGTTTGTTTTTAGTTTTTTTGTAAGTTTGTGTTTAACTCCTTTTTAGCTTTGTCAAACAGAAAAAGAAGCCACTGTTTCTTGTCATCTGAAACATTTCAGGCATCAGATGATGACTTTTTTTCTTCAGGTTTCATTTAATTCACATAACTTGTTGTTTCTAGTGAACCCAAAATAATTTCCCATCACTTTTTTTTTTTTTTTTTTTTTTTCAGTCTGAGAAGCAGAACATTGCCTTCTCCTACTTCTTTTGCTTGCTCTCCTTATAAGTCCTACAAGTCCCAGAAGGATCTGGGAGAACCATAGATTTTTGTTTGGCATTATTTGCTTGTACCATTGACACTAAGGGACATGCCAAATCCCCTGACAACCCCCTCCTCTTTTCTGGATGTCTGTAGTATCAGAACCGTGAGGGCTGCTTTGAATTATTTATCTTTGCTGACACATTTTCATTCTCCCTCATTTCTCACCAAGCACAAAGAGTATCTGCGAATTTCCCTCTTTTTTCTACTTTGTTAAGAAAAAAATCTAGCAAACCTTCAAGATCTGGATGAGTTCTAAAAGGTTAGCTTTTAAGAGGGAAAAAGCAAATCCCCATGAATTGGGTGGAGTGTGATGCTTATTCAGTAATAGGCATATTATCCATTGTTTGTAGTTTACATGGTTCAAAATTGTCTTCTGGAGACCTACTCTTCTCTGTTTTCTCCTGTTCCTCAGTATTCTGATTACAATCTTTCTTTGTTTCAAAACCTAGTGCTTTTCTTGGCTAATTGCCGGATTACCTGGAAGTAGTTTTTGAGATGTTGTTTTTCACTGGTTTATTGCAATCTTCAGTAGTCACTAAGAAATGACTAAGGTATGAAGTTCTAGCCTTCAGGGTTTTTTTTTAACATTAAAATTTTTCATGTGCTGAACTACCGTCTCACATCTTCCTATTCTTTTTGAACTACAAGAGAACTTTATAACCATCATCATAACACCCTGAAATAGTTGCATGCTGTTTTGCTTTTGCTTCTGTTTCTGTTTTTGTTCTTGCTACGGATTGAGTTATTAAAAAAAAAAAAAAAATGGAGATAGCGAGATATTTCTTTATTTCTACTGAGCACATCTACTGAATCTTATTTCATCTGCCCCTTGGGACTCTTCATCTCAAGTATCAATTATCTGCATATTTGCTGCCTGGCAGGAGTGTCTCAAATAAGCAATCATATTTAAATTTCAGTGGCTGTGAAAATGCACATTTTTGAAAGAGGACCAAAATTAACTGAGTATTCCATAGCCCTTGTCAGTGAAGTTTTTGGAAGTGAATAAACGTCCAATACCTTCAGAAGCCAGTTCATGCAGACACTGCACTCTGGCTTATAAACCAGGGTTTTTACTGCAGTCATTGCCAATTTAGCTTATTCCAAACAATAGTGAAAGGACACCAAAATGCCAATGGAGCCAGGTAGTGTAGCGCTGCTGCAGAAAGAGCTGCAGCAGGGAAAGTCCTGCAGAAGATGGATAGGTAGCTCCATGTTCAGAGACCATCAATGGGGGTATGTTGCTTGTACCGTGGTGGTGCTCACTGCCCAGGCACTGGGCAAATGGACTATGTGACATGGAGTACCATTATTCCATGTTGCCTGAGAGCAAAGACAGATGAAGTCGAGGAATCAGGCACAAGAGGGGAAAATATGAGGGCAGCTCCAAAACTAATGTCTCTCATTTTATTATTTTCGCCCACATGTCAGAGGCGGATGTTGGTGGTGTGGCAGTAGACATTGAACCTTCCCACCCATATTCCATCAAATTTTGTTGCTGTGTGACAGATGGCAGCAGAGGGGCTGTCTGATACGATGTCATCTGACGTGGAAGTGCGGATGAAGCAAAAGTGTGTCACTGAATTCCTTAACGCGGAAAAACTGGCACTTATTGACATTCATCAACACTTGCTGAATATTTCTGAAGATCAAACAGTGGATGTGGGCACAGTGAGGGGTGGGTTGTTTGTTTCAGCAGTGGTGGCAGCAATGTGAAAGACAAGCCACATTCTGGAGGGCCATGCGGACTTTTATGAGCATGTCATGAAGGCTCTTTTTCATCACTAGCAAAAGTGCATAGCTAATGGTGGTAACTATGATGAAAAATAGTGTTTGGTATCTGATAATTTACTTTATCAAATAGAATTATTGTGCTCTTTGTATCTGTTGTCATTTCCATGGAAATAAGAAGAGGAATTACTTTGGGAGCAACCTATATAATTTTTAGGAGATGCAGTACTTACCTAATGCACGTTATAAGTGTTCTAAACCACTGTGGCTAGAGATGCATTAGGCCAGAGCTTGCACTGACATTTGAACAATCAAGCATACAGTATTTGTCTCAAATGGTCAAAATCAATGACAAACGATCTCATTATGGTTTTCTATTTTGCAGTTAGCCAAGGTCTTATAAAGTTTCATCCAAAGCAACAGTACTGTTTGACTGCAGAATGCATTGAAGCTGGTAAGCAAAAGCTGTCTCCTATCAATTACATCACAATCACAGTATGTTAATGAGATATTTATATTGTTTTTCCATATTTCTTTTCACTCTTGATGTTTAATTAATAATTAGGGTAAAAAATAAGAACGTTTTAAAAAAGGTGTTTGTCTAAATCACTGCTGATCTGTATATTTTCTGCAAGTCAACTTCCTGTTTTTAATTGCCTTAGTTCTATTCTATCCAGGTTAACTAAAGTTTCCTGCTGGGTTTGTTTCTATTTTTCATTAGAGGAACCAAATGTTGAGCGTCTCAAACTTTTTTTTTGTTCCTTCTCAGTAATCAGAAAATATTCAAGTGAATTCTGCACAGAAATGTCTTAGGGCCAGATCTTACATAGGTGTGCATGACTGCAATATAGGAACTATGGCTCAAAATCTGAAACTACTTCTATATCAGTAGGCTCTTCCTCACACAGGTATGCGTGTTATAAACCACATGCAACTGGGACATCTGGTAGTATGAAATGTGAGCTAAAGAGATCAGGTTTGGTAGGACCTAAGTCTCATTTTGTTCTCATCATTTTGACAGCTTTACTTCCTCTAAATCAATGAGAGTCTTTCATTGAATGCAATGAGAGCAAAGATCAAACAATTGTTACCGCATCTGGAAACCTGGCCCTAGATTCATTTCATTTGAAACAGAGTGGGTATTGTGTGAACTTCTAAGAATATTTATTTCCATTCTGAACCACATTAAAACAACACTTGTATTTGAAATCCTGACAAAGTTCTGTGGGGCTACGTACATAGACTGTATACATAGCAGACCAAAAATTGTTCAGTGCAGTCAGTCTCAGAGTTTCTAGCACGAGAAGTGGAACTACAGTTGGGACATAGAAATATCGTAGGAAGTATTCTACGTAAAAATACTGAATGCTAGAAACAGTACCATAAGTTCTGTAAAAGTATCAGGTGTTCTGATAGGAAATAAATTTTTCTATTTAATTATTTCTATAAGCCTCAAAACACATGGTTATTTATGAAGTCAAGTATCTTCATATGCTGTTACTTTACTCACATAGATTTATGCCATAATCTCTATAGTGTGTGATCATTTGTTTACACACAGAGAAGTTTTTTTTTTATCAAGCGTGTCAGACTCATCTCTTTCTAATGAGTCTCACCTGCAGTAGCAACTGTTGGGGAGGTAGTCACAGAAACGAGCAGAAAATACTACACTTATCTCTCCCAGTGAACAGCAAATCATAACTGGATGTGTTTTGCAGCTATTGAGCTAAAGATAAACAGTGCATAATTTTTGGTAAGCTAATTTGTTTGATACGTATCATCACTATTCCTCAGGCACATAATTCCATCACAGCAACAGTAGAGAGTCTGTATTCAGGTGTCTGGCCCCAGCAGGTCACTTTCCTGTAGGTTTGGTGGTCACTGCTCTTAAAGCAGTTGAGCATACATTGAACAGATATTTTGCCTTTTCCCACTTGTTACGCAAGCATTGTTAGATGCTAGAGAAGCTGGGTGTTATTCTTGCTGCTGTTTTAGAAAGTGCAGAGATCAGGACATTCATCAGTCCTAGAATAGCCAGAGTTAGCTGCAAGTGAGGACAGCGTCACACTGCAGAAACTGGTTAATCATCATTTCTGGATTTTGGTTTCATAGAATTCTCAGTTTAGGTAAAAAAAAAAAAAAAAAAAAAAAAAAAAGTACCATAGCATTTATGTGGTATCCTTTCTTACAGCTGCTGCCGTCTTAAGCAAGATAAATCAATCTGTAGATCCTTGTGACAACTTTTATCGATTTGCATGTGATGGCTGGATATATAACAACCCTATTCCTGAAGACATGTCAAACTATGGTGTATATCCTTGGCTGCGGCACAATGTGGACCTCAAACTGAAGGGTAAATATGTCATTTCTGAAAGTGTTTAGCTGGCTTTTCAGTGTTGCTTGTTAAGTGGATAGTGTTGAAACGAATAAAGATTCCACACTCCCTTCAGCTTATTGCATGATATCGTGTTCTCTTTTAAGTATATTATTATCTTCTTTATTGAAAATAACGTTGGAAGAAAATTTGTTATAGCAGAGGCAGAAGTGGGAAAGGAAGAAAAAACCTGGGGTATTGAACTTGGGGGTGTTGGTCGATGTTCAGCTAAACATTGAGCCAGCAGTGCGCCCAGGTCCAGAAGAACCAGGGAGGTGATCGTTTCCCTGTACTCAGTTCTGATGAGGTCTAGTGCTGTATTTGGTTTTGGGCCCCTTACTGCAAGAAGGACATTGAGGCCCATGAGCATGTTCAGAGAATGGCAACAAAGGTGTGAGGGGTCGTGAGCACAAGACTTATGGGGAGTGGCTGAGGGAAATTGTTCAGTGGGATGTTCAGTCTGGAGAAGAGGGGGCTCAGGGGAGACGTTATTACTCTCTACAACCGCCTGAAGGGAGGTTGTGGTAAGGTGGGGGTCAGCCTCTTTTCTCACATAACTAGTAATAGGACAAGGGGGAATGTCCTCAAGTTGCACCAGGGGAGGTCCAGGTTGGATATTAGGAAAAATTCTCCAAAAGAGTGGTCAGGCTCTGGAACAGACTGCCCAGGGAGGTGGTGGAAGCTCTGCCCCTGCAAGTGTTCAAGAAATGTTTAGATGTTGTACTAAGGGACAGGGTTTAGTGAGGAAATACTGGTGGTAGGTAGACGTTTGGACTAGATGATCTTGGAGGTCTTTTCTAACCTTAGTGATTCTATGATTCTAATTGCTGTCAACTCTACAGTTTAAGAATGATGATACAAAAGGATATTTCTGATACCATGGGAAAAGCAGCAGGAATTAAACTCCTTCCTCCTTGCAGTAGACTGGGTAGACTAGGAGTCTACTGGTGTACAAGTACAGAATGCATGTTGAAGATCCAGAAACAGACAAGCATTGATCTATGACAGCACTCTTTCTGACAGTGGGTAGTTGCAGGAAAAGAATATAAGAAGTCAAAAATAGTAATATTTTCCAATACAGTTAGTTAGATTTCAGCAGGAGGCAATTTGAAACCTTTCAGATGTAGAGATTGTTTCTTTCATGTTGCAGTTCAGCTTGTTGTTGAAGTACCTGAACTATCATCAGTGAAAAAGAAGGTTTTTTAAGGATATGTCTGGATAAAAAAATAGCCTCAATTGGAAGAGTGTAGGAAGAGAAGTATTTTAATCTGTATATGACTTGGCTTTGTGCTACACTCTGCAGCAATGTCTCTCATCAGGAAGTTCTGCAAACTGGAAAGAAAGATGATGATTATCGTTAGTAGGATAAAACTGACAAAATTTCATAATCTCCACTAAAACCATATCACATAAAAGAAGGGAGACGTGCAAGATTCGTTATCACTGTCAGTGTGCCTGAACATCACATACCTTGAGCATATTACTGATCTATTAGTTGTGCTATTAGTCTGCTTTCTGTTCACCACAGAACAGAGATCACTTTTAGAATGTTGTGTTTGAATATAGCATTTATTTTTCTGTTAGTTTTTGTACACGTATTTGTATAGGATCAAAGCCCTTCTCTACTTGTTTTCTTCAGTCACACAATATTCAATTCTCACATCATTAAGCATTTTAAAAGCTGCATTGAGTTTCAGAATATGAATTTGGAATTTCAACATGGGATACAATCTGATGAGTGTTGTTTTAAGTCTGCTGAAGATGTCACAACCAAAAGAAAAAATATTGCCAGAGGCTGTTTTAAGTTAAGTTTTGCATTCTAATTGTTCTGCTGCCAGGATAAGGCTGTATTAGATAACTGCACATCCTGCATGAACCTTAGCCACATATAAGACAGATCTAATTGAATATAGAGTAGCAAGCTGTGACTCTCATCCTTAATTTCCTCTTTTTCAGTGCCTAATCAAGGACATCATGCTATGCCACATTTTATATGGCTTTCTTATTGCAGTCCCTTTAGAAGTTGCTAATCCCTAGCTATGAAAGTACAAGACAAAGAAAGAAACATCTAAGTGAGAAGTATTTACTTAATAGAAGCGCCTTATCAAAAAAGGGGTGTAATGAAGTGCGTGATAATTACATTAACAGATGGCCTGAACTGCTCCTTAGCATAGTACGGGGGAAAAAATGTGAAATGTTTGGTGGAGTAGAGGAGTTGATTTAATATAACATTTTTATCTCCTCATTAACTTTTTATTGAATAAAATCTCCAAAACATATTCTTGTTAATTAAAAATAAATAAAGAGTGCTGGATATCATATTGTTAGCCAAAGCAACAAAGCGTAACTTCAGCCTCTATATATCTTTGCACTTTAGCTTGAGTTAATTCTCTAAATTAGCTTGACACTTCCAGTTATTAATTTGTGGATGACCACACCAAGACTGTGATAGTTTGCACTGGATAACATATATGGCTAACCAGATCTTGGAAGCCAATGTAATCTCTTTTTCCTAAAGACATCTCATACTATTGGAAATGGCCTATTTGACTCAGTAGATTAAAAAAGCCCCACTCTTTAAGGAGATGATTATTAAGCTAGTTCCACATTCTGAAATATTTATTATATTAAAGAAATCTGTTAATCTCAGAGCGATAACGTGACTTGGCCAGAGATCCACATTTTTCATATTTGATACTCTTTGATGGTGTGATGTAGATGGAAGTATTTATGTAGACAATATATTAAAAATGACTCTGTTTAAAATAAATTATTTAAACATCTAATCTGTTTCCTGGTTCCTGAATGTTCCCAAGCTTTTGGCAGAAAGGGAGTTTGAGTATTTGTGCAAATTTGTGCAAGGCCTTGATTACCCAGGAGTATCTTCAATCTGCTGGAAGTTTCGTTTTTTGTTCAGGGCCAATAGGCATAGAAGATCTTGCAGCCGATAATAGGCAGCAAGAGTAAGAATTAATTTTACCTTACCAGAAAGTGGTAGGTGTAGCTGTACAGTGTACTGAAGCTGTCATTAAACATTGCCTGTTTTGAGAGTAAAGCTGTTTTGCTGTTATTGTTGTTTCCTTATTATTATTATTAGTAGTAGTAGTAGTAGTAGTAGTAGTAGTATTGAGACTGCAGACAGGAACATAGGACTTTGCAGATCTCAATTTCAAGAAAAGGGAGAACATTTTATGTATAGGTGAAGGTTTTTGATGCTTTAATGGCGAACAGCAAAGAGAGCGATGGCAGAGTGTGTCAGTGGAAAATAGCTGAGAACTTCTGGGTGATAGTCTTTTTGCACTCATGTTTGGTTAGTTGAAGGAACAGGGCAAGCAATGCGCGTTTCAGGGTTCTTCTACATTCATAAATTTTAATGTGACAGTTAAAATTCTAGTTTTTGTAAGATTTGGATTTATAATGGATAGGAATTTTTATTCTTTACAGAGAGAGTGGTGAGGTGCTGGAACAGGCTGCCCAGAGAGGTTGTGGATGCCCCGTCCCTGGAGGTGT
>JAOWBP010027006.1:0-22513 GCA_028571105.1 Tragopan temminckii | reverse complement strand
CTCCCCTCTGTTAGTTTTAAAACCATTCCCCCTTGTTCTATCACTATCAACCCATGTAAACAGTCATTAATATTGAGCCCTGTTGTATTTACTACTATAGGGTGGTCTATAGGGTTTCTTACACCATTGTTAGATGATAAAAAGAAGAAGGATAAGCAGGAAGAAGAGTGTTAGTTAACTGTGTGCGCAGGGAGAATGCAGTCAGAGCAACTGGCATTTGCATTTATCTGAAGCTGGTCACTCTAGCACCTAGCTTCAGTGTTCTGGGGGAATGTAGCATCCCCATTTCTAATAGAACATCTGGCTTGGTCTGCTAACTTCTCAAGGCAGGTATTCTATGTCATCACAACAGAGAGCAAGAAAGAAATGGAGGATCTTCAGAATGGGCTCTGCAGTCCAAGGAGAAACTGCTTACAAGGCACAAACTTGAACAAAAAGATAAAATATTCTGTTTCTCACAAATGCCAAAAAAGGAGCAAATCTGGAGTCTGTCCAGTGGACTGAGATCTTTCAGAATGAGTAAAGTTGCAGGCACTCACAAGATCTTGGTTTCTGTGACACGTACAGGTGATTGCTGCCAGATCACTCACCTGCTTGTCGTAAGTCAGAAATTGTTTGAGTTGGTCAAAATCTGATGGTGTGATGTACATTCGCATGGGCATCCGACGCAGTTCTGTGTAAGGATCAAAAACCATTTTCTCTGGAGGGTTCAGTTCAATTCCTTGGCTCTCCAGGAATACCTAGGAAAGTCATCTGATGTATTAATTGCTGACTTGAGTTCTGAAGATAAAAGATGGGCTGAAGATATCTGAAGATAAGAGATTACAGGTTGGCTGAGATGAGTGTTGCCAGAACACTGCAGATTCGTTCTGCAGAGCTCACCAGGCTGCAGGGGTTTTAGATCATTGCAATAGCAAAGACAACAGGGGACAACTAAGATATTTCTTTTTAAGCTGTTTTTAAGCTTTGTCTGCCCTTCCATTATGCAGGGCAGTCCTGCCCCCAACATCCTCAGTCCAATTCTACTTGAGTACAATTTTCCTTGCCTTTTGGGCATTAAATGGAGGATAACAATCAGGTTGGTCTCTTCTATGTAAATAAAAAAGATTACATTAGTACATAACCATGGATGTAGGCAGTCCGAATTTGCAAGAGATTCAGTGTTCTCCATTCTGTCAGAGCCTGGAAGTTTGTGTGACCCACACCAGGCCCTCCAAGGCCACTCTGACCAGGAGGATATGTGTCCAGAGTAGCAGCTTTAGTTCATCTGCCAGGAGAAGCACATTTCCCACAGAAAGAGAACAATCTGTTTGTTTATAAAGGGATTTTTGACTTACCTTAGATGAATAAACAAACTCTAGGGTATTACTTGTGCATTCACCTCAGTCGCTCAAAACAACCACAGAAGTCAAGGGACTTCTTCCCTGGTGGCCCTGGGATGTGGCCTGTGAAAATATCCAGCCTGGGAAGCACCTGTGCAAACATCTCCAACGTGAATGTGAAATCACCCTGAAGACTCACAGGGTAGGTTGACACTTTCAGGCTCTGGTCTAGAGCATGCCAGTTGATGATAAACAGACTGGTGGCCTTGAAATGTAGACCCACATTGCTCATGCCATGTTTTCCATCAAATAACCAACATTAGCAGGAGAACCAGATCTTCATCTGATGTCAACTGACTTTAACGGTCATCTAGTTCCAGCAGAGCAGATCCCACATGCACTCAGCAAATACGTATGTACTAACATATTACATGATTGGGAACATTCCTGGGCACTGAAGCCAACTGGCAAGGATCAGCCTGCATCTAAACTCACTCAGCCTCCAGAACAAGTTGGCTGCGTGGAACTCATCTATTATGGTCCCTGGAGTGCTCAAACTCTTGAACTGATCCTAGGAATTGCTTGAAAGAATAGGGATTGGCCAGGGCTCAGGTTGCACTGGGGGACAGTCTAAAAGAATACCAGTATATTGGTATATGTTACTATTAGTTGCTGTGTTGTTGTGATTTAATGTAACCAGTACAGAAATAGCTAGGAATAAAAAACAGACAATGAATAAGCAGTCTTAGGTTCTTAGGTCAGTTTATATTACGATTCTAAATCCACTGACTATGCCCATTCTTCTGGTTTGTTGCAGATGCCGAGTTATTGACAGCATTCCCATCCCCTATTCTTATCAGAGGAGTATTAAGCTGGAAAATAGTTAAGATCAGTAATTTCCCTCTCATATATGGACAATGGTTCATCAGGACTCTAAGCATCTAAACTGTTGTACAGATAGGAGCTAATTAAACCAATTCTCTTAACCCAGAAACAACCTTAGAATTTGTACTGTAGGGTGCAGTCTTCAGGACAGAGAATGGTGCAGAAGTACTAAACAGTAACTGTGCTCAGTGCAAATATTGTACCTTGAAATACCTATTGTTATGAGGAAAGAAGTCTCCACAAAATGTAAAATGAAAGATCACAAGCAATCTCAGTGTGAGAGCTACAGATAGAGAATACCAGACTAGATTCTAACAGATCTTGCCCCATGTAACTCCTGGGATTCTTCATGTCGGTTTCTCCACACAAGGAACTCACCTGTGTGAATGGGTCACAGTCAACGATGCGGTATGTTCTGCCATACATGGTGATGTTGATGCCTCGATTCAGATCCTTCCAGTGGTAATGATCCCCGTGGTCGTTCTTGGGCACGCGATGACGTCTGATAAGTTTGCCTTGAGGAATACCAGAGTTCTTCACAACAGGCTCTATGACAGATATGGTGTCATCTTCCAAATGGTAATAGATACCCACTTGGCGAATACGGTAATGCTCTTCTGTAGAGAGAGGAACATCTTCCTGGAAATAGGCATCAAACTTCAAAACCTGCCAGAGGGACAAAATCCCAAAGAGAGAGAGAAAGAAACAAATTGAACACCACGGTTAGTCTGTTAATCCAAAGAATGTATTTGCAATGGGCTCTGGCAGGGAAAAATTACTGGATTGTATTCTATAAAATCATCAAAGCCAACTGTTAGCCCAATCTGTGACTGATGATGGAGGCTTCATGAGGGCTTTTATTAACATTCGCCTTTTCTAAGTTTGGTTGCACAAGACACTTGTCATAAATACAGCACTTTCTTTTCTCCATGATCATCTGCTATTTTACCTACTAACTGAGTGCTTGGTTACTGTCAGTAATCTAGTTTACAGATATATCTGACTTTCTTTCAAGGATCTGCAAAACGATCTGGTGATTTTAGTTAACAGTTTGATGACATTTGTGGTTTTTAGGACCTGTACTGTTCATTTGAACTCACATTTATCCAGCACAGGCAGGAAGAGGCAATCTGTTCTGGAGGAACAAGGAAAGAAATCAGGACACATAGGAAACGCACACTGCATACCCTGCCAAAAGCCAGTCACTCTCAGTCCCGTGAATGAAAGAAGGACAAGGAATATTGCCTCCAAGAGCATTCATTGCTTCTAAGAGGACGTAGGTGGGTAATCAAGCCTTGCATACCCAGACTACATCAGCCCACTGACCTATGTAATCAAGTAGCTACTACTACGGTTTGAATGAAGGGACAGGGAAGAATCTGACATTAAAAGAGCAACATTTACGTTACTCTGAAAGAATGGCCCCTGGAGCAGTAACAAACACACGACGCCTGTCCCCCACGCTGTCTCCCAGATGGGCTGCCTTTCCAGACCTGCCTGGCAGGGTGCAACCCCTGCATGTGCTCAGGGCTGCCGAGCCTTTCACGCTCTGCAGGGACTGCTCTGGCTGCAGCTGCAATCTGTGCAACCAGCACATTAAAAGTGAGGGTCAGCTCAGGATTGCAGACACAGAGCCACCTCCTAGTCTGACAGGATCACCAAGATGTAATGCAGGAAGTAAAGCTGGAGCAGCAGGCTCTAACACGCTGTGGATAGATAGACCAAAGCTAGACAGTCTAGCAGGAACTCCAGTGCAGAGAGACTTCACAGTTTAAGCTCAGTTACAACCTCAATACACTTTTGGAAATGCAGGAGGGCAGGCTGTGTTTTACAGGGCAATGGTTATAAACTGAAGCTTTTCAGAATTAATCAAATTTCTTTTCAAACTCCTGCTGGACATGCTCCGGCGTAACTCACAGGGAATGTCTTGCATCGTTTATGTATTATAATCCTCCTCCTGAGCAAAGAAAGCCTCTTTCAGACTGGGGTTCAGCTGTCTCTGACTAAGGGCTATGGCATCTGAAAACTGCTGTATGCTGTCCCATGAACCCTGGAGCTGACTGTTTATGTCTCCAAACTCAGCCAGCCGATATTCCTGGAATAAACTTCTTTATACCTTTTTGTCAAAAGCCACGTGTGCTGGAATGAAGCCTGAAGGAGGAGCCTTCTTGGCTTGCCCATAGGTCAGCGTGGGTCCTGTGTTAGATAATTCATCTAATTCAGCTTGAGAAGGCTGATTCACATACAGTCGCTCCCCGCCGATCCCCACTGTTGGCAGCCGAGAAAAGGCAAACCCATTTTTGTAGCCCAGTGTCTGCGAGCGATGAAAGGATGTTTTCTGTGGAAGAAAATCCAGCTGTTAAAATCCTACACGCACTTAGTAGATATTGCTACTGAAAGCACAGAAAAACAGTGACAGTTTGATATCCAGAATGCCTCCACAGTGATTTATTATAACCTACTGCAGCAGTTACTTAACGCTTAGATCAAGAAGGCTGAATAAACAGTTAGTGACTGGAGGAACAAAGCATCAGAGTCAACTCAAATCCTTGCGCTGGCACAGGCTTACCACAAGCCTCAGTGTCCAGAATGGGGCAACTGCACTTGATCTGCCCTAGTATTTAGCTCACAAACCTTTTGTTCCCTACTCTGTGCTACAGCAGTGCAAAGCCCCAAGGGACCTCACTCTGTTATGCCCTATGATGCTCCCTTGACTACTGCATGAGGATAGCTGTGCACTTCTGTGCTTTCTGTTGCTGTTTTGTTAAACCTCTCCTGAGGATTTCACAGGATTTCCCTTGCTGCGTTAAGTCAAGGTGTGTCATGCTTTCAGAACTGGAATTAGGAAACACACTGAAGCACATGAGTTGTTCCACCACCTCTCCCCACAACTTATGTAAGGGTCTGCATGTAAAAAACCACAACCACAGAGTAAGGTCCTATAACAGAGAATGAGAAACCCATTATGACAAACAGAATTCTGTGAGCACTCTATAACATTGACGATAGGATTCTCCTGTTATTTTTAGCTTTGTTGGTTTATTCTTGGTTTTGACCTTCTTAGAGCCCTTTCCTGTCTTTGCTATCTGCTTCATGTCAGCTATCAAGCCGTTCTTCAAGTGAAATAATTATCCACATGCCACAGGAAGGCCCCCACTTTGCTTATGGGCACAGAAGAAAGCATCAGAGCTGTGAACAGGACATCGGCTCTGTCTGTCCAGTTGTGTTCCTCCCTGGTGAAGAGGAGGATTGGACTTGGCTGGCAGGAGGCTACTCAGCTTGCTGTACAGCCCACATCTGCTGCTGAAAGCATTTGGAACAACGTGTGGCTGGCTGGTCCCACTAGGCTTTTGGCACTTGTAACAAGGAAAGCAGGAGAAACTGTGAGTCCATGAGCATGAGCCCTCCTTGGAAGCATTGCCTCCTCCCTGGAACCATTCCAGACCAGGCTGGATGGGGCTGTGAGCAACCAGGTCTAGAGGAAAGTGTCCCTGCTTGTAGCAGGGGGATTGGAACTGGATGATCTTAAGGGTCCCTTCCAACCCAAACCATTCTATGATTCTATGATAAAGTCTCTCTTTTTACCTTGAGTTTTGCCAAATCAAACAGAATTGCAGGCATTTCTAGCCCTGAAGGAAAAAGCTTCAGCTCCTTTGCCAGATTTAGACTCGCAATCAGTCCAACCTCAGGCATGTGAACCACTTCTCCTCCTCCCCCTTTCTCACCCCCCATGGTTAAGCCTCTAATCTTATTTATACCTTCAAGGCCCCACTTGAATTTCATGTAATTGCCTGTTTTCTCTCTGAGCTGGTACTACACATCTCGCAGCACAGTTAGAAAAACACGTTCAGGTGAAAACAAGATAGTTTACTGGAGACATGTTAACAGAATGTTTCATAAACAGCAGCTCTGCCACAGGATTGCCATTCCTTCCTGTTCAATAAATACCAAGGGAAAGCTGTGGGAATAACATTAAAGAAAAACCAAGAAGTTTGTCCTTAGATTGGCAATATCAGTGCTTGTCAGAAGCACACAGGCTTTTAAGGGCATGAATGCCAGGCTACATCTCAAAATATCAGGTGAGTAATGCAAAACTGAAAGGGAAAACCCAGAATGTAAACTCCTAATCTCAGTTGCTGCCAGCCCATATTGGATAAATACTGCTGAATTAAGTATTTCTTGCCATGTCTGTAGAGCTTCATACAAACACTGCTTCTCCTCCCAGGGTCTCAGTTCCTTAGAGTGCATCTGAACACTAATCAGTAACTAACTACGTTATCTTATCTGAATGCAGAGGATTTTTACAGCACGTCTCCAAATCCACATGAAAAACAAGAATTATGCTGACCATTTTATAGGCTGGAACACAGAGGCAAAGTGAGGTGATAGCACACACTGAGCAACAGTGCAAAGACATTTCTGGAGTCCAGATATCCTTAAACATCACCAATAGGGCAATACCTCCAGTTACTCTAAAATAACAATCTGCTCTGCTAAATCCTGTGGGTGTTTCTTCTGCACACAGCGCCACTGATGTCAGTAGAAGCATTCACATGACTAAAGCAGGTGGGGTTTTGCTGATAGAAGAAATAATATTTTGCTAGGGGCAGAGATTTGCATTGTAAATTTCCAAGTCGTTACTGAGAATAATGCTGAGATAACCTTTATAACTGCACGATTGAGAGTATTTGTTATGAGTGAATGACTCCATTTACTGTTGAAAACTCAGTCGTCACTGACTTAGAAAACAGTGTGACTGTTTGTGCTGGAAGGCACCACTAGGATTGGTACACTGGAAGTTAAGAGGTTCTGTGAGTGATATGGCTAGAACAACTTTGACTGACCTGCAGCAGGGCTCACCATCCCTTCAGAAGGTTTACCCTATCAGATCCCAAAGAGAGGACTGGGTTAGTGTAACGGTCTTTCTTTTGTGGAGAAGGATCTACAAGAGGTATCAGGAAGACATGGAAGGGCTTGCTCTGGAAGGGTTCGTTTTCAACAGGAAGATCAAAGACGTGGAGCACTGCCCCAAGATTTTTGTTTGTTTTGAAGTGGAGAATGCTCCACAACAAAGGATCACATACAAGTGCATGATGTTCCTTATCATGCAATGCCAGAGAATACTGGGGCCTTTCTAGGTACTGGGAGGAAATGGAGGAGCCCTCTCTTAAAACTATTAAATTCCACAAAGATGTCAAGCATGCCCTGGTGTATCCATTTCCTACTGAAGGTTGTGAACATTGCTTCTGAGCGAAGCAGTCAGGAGAATTCAAGGACACTGTTTTCTCAAACTGCCATTATAATAGCACTGAGTTGAAGATGAGTTACAGTGTCAAGACCTGAGATATTAACTTCCCATGGAGAAGGAAGTGCAGAGTTGTCAGCTGCTCCAAAACAGTACTGGAAGGAACTCAGGGAGTATCACTTTTCATCTGTGGTACTGCTTTTGCAAGAGGATATTGGGAGGATTTGGGGTTATCAGATCCTCATCTTGAGGACCACTGGGAGTGGGGAAAAGTAAAGGTTGCTTCCTTGTTTAGGTATCTATTCAAATGAGAGGATGAGGCTACTTCTTCCAGGGAATATTGGTATAGCTGAGAAGTCTCACTTCCTTGAGAATCCTGGAGGCTGCAATGGTATCAGTTCAGTGGAGGGATACCAGTCCTCTGAACAGACTCTCAGTTCTCAGGTTCCAGAGCATCAGTTCCATACCGTCTATCAAGGATTAAATTCTCCAGGGGTTACAAGGAAGGCATTTATGGAAGCGTCAGGTGGATGTATGCGTCCTGGTTCAGGGCAGAATCAGAATGAGAAATAGGCTCACAGAATCATAGAATGGCCTGGGTTGAAAAGGATCACAATGATCATCTAGTTTCAACCCCCCTGCTATGTGCAGGGTCACCAACCACCAGACCAGGCTGCCCAGAGCCATGAAGGAAACAGAACACATCCCTTTGAGAAAACTGAGGTGGTTCAGAGAAACAGTGGTCTGCCTGTTTATAAAGTCAGTTTTGGGGTAATGCTTCCCTTGGGGTATCATATGAATTGGCAGGGCAACTAAAGAATGGATTCAGGGGTACTAGATCTCCCAGAGTTAAGTTTGCAGATAGTGGTTTTGTTTTGGGAAACCTTACTTTCCAAAGCTATCAGGGCAGTTTAAGGAGATATCAGATACAGGATGCAATGGCATCTTGGGGATGATTTTAAAAGCACCAAGGGGGCTGGGCTCAGCCATATCTGCTTTTCTGGGAACAGACTTGAAATTGCATTGGGAGAGCTCAGGGAGCTCCTGTGGATGAGGTCAGGGGAGGCAGGTGGGTTCAGAGAGTTCAGTTCCCCAAGGAGTGAGCTCAGCAGGCAGCTGTTGGCTTTGGAAAAAATCAGCTTCCCTGGGAAAAGAGTTCAGTGGGCATCAGATCCCTTGGGTGAGTTTACAAGGATCTCAAGTCCTTTGAGTGTCACTTTAGTGGATATCCTGAGGGGTGTCAGGTGAGCTGGGGCGTAAGGTATTCACAGGATACCAGTTTCCCCAGGGATTTTAGGTTAATTGAGGAGGTATCCAACCTCCTGTGGGGATTAGTAGGTGGTCTGGGCAAACGGCAGGCTGACTAGGAGGAGATATAAGGTGAATTTGTAGATAACAAGTCTCCTGGGGAGTTAGAGAAGGGTCTGAGGGAGTACCAGGTTCCCTGGGAGCATGCTCAGGGACACCAGGCTTCCAAGGGAACCAGACAGATACGAGTCTGAAAGGACCCTGGAGCAGCTGGGCTCACAGGGCTCCTTCAGCACGGCTACCTGCAAGACCAGGCAGGGATTGGGGGCACCCCGGATGGAAGAGGCCTGAGGCACCGCAGAGGGTTCCCGGGAGCTGGGCTGACCAGGGGCTGCGCTCACCATGGGGTCCCTGAAGGAGCAGCCCGGGAGGAAGGGCAGGCCCGGCCTCGGCTCTGAGCTCATGGCGGCTTCCAGCGACGCCGTCTCCATGGCAACCACTCGGCGCGCCTCAGTGCGCATGCTCACTAAGCAGAAGGCGCATGCGCACTGAGCCGCCCCGGCGCTTCGCGCCTGCGCCCTGAGCGAAAGGGAGAGGGGTTGCCGTGGCAACGGGAGGCGGGAGCGGCCTTGGCCCGGCCGAGCGCCGTGTGGGGCCGGGCCCCGAGTGCCACCGCCCCCGTTGTGTGCAAAAGCGGCTGCCTTGGGGCCGGGGAAGGTGTTCCCGCTCGTATTTCTCTCATTTGAGACGTCCTTCAGCCTGCTGCAGGCTGCAGCCGTGTTCCCCTCGCAGTTGGGTCTGTGTGTGTGGGACTGAAACGTGCCTATCTCCAGAACGGGCTGCAGCAGCCTGCCCTCCTGATGGGAGAACAGGAGGGGCAGATCTGTACCTCAGTGCTCAAAATCCTCAATAGGAGAAGAGCTTGTGCTCATTTACCGTCTGTTACGTATATGTACACATTAGCTGTGAAATAGTGGGTTGTAACACTGATACGGGTTCCCCTACGCATGTATAGGAAGCAGGAAGGGAAAGTTCCTGTGGAAAAGTTGCTCTGAAGTGTAACAGATAAAGAGAGTCACATCAATCACCACGGAGAAAAGAGGGTTTTGTGTTTCTTCCCTTTGGTGCCTTTAAGACAGAGCAGGCTGTGATTCACAGGCAGGCAGCAGGATCTGAGAGTTTGTAAGCAGAAGTCAAGCAGAGAGAAACACAGAGACAAAAAGCAGCAGGGAGAGATAAAGGCGTCTGATGAGCTCAAAAAAGGGAAATAACTTGAAGGCCAAGCAGGGCTGAAAGGCAGCAAGCAGACACTGAGTAACTGGCTTGGGTGTGGGTGTTGGGGCATAAGCAATCTCTGATTTCTCCTGCTGTGGTATCCAGACATCATTCAGCAGGTATCCTGAGCACAACAAGGGCCAGTACCTTCTTCAGGGAAGGAAACTTGCCTCCTTGGGCCATGTGTTATTCTGTAAGACAGTGACAGCAGCTTTTTTACAAGGCTGTGTGGCAAAGTGCCCGTTATGCACAGCTTGCAGTGGGGCAGGAGAGCTGCAATCCCACAGTTTGCAGGGGGGATCTAAAGCAAAGAGAGGCCGTGAGATTTATGCAGGATCACAGAGTAGAAGCTTCAGCTCCAGACATGAGCAGGGACTGGATCGAAACACTTCAGATCCTCTGTGTGTCTGAAGGCAGATGGAGATGAAGGAAGTCATGGCAGAAAGGGGCATCTTTGACACCAACTTCTGTGCATGCAGATCAGTCTTGGCAAGGTTAAGACAAGCCTCATCAGCTTCTTGCATCTCTACAACTCTACTTGTGAAAAGCAAAAGGATCAGTGTTTCCTGTATCAAGATTTCCTAGCTCTTATCTGCTTAAAGCCCATGTATTTTGGAGGAAAGGCTGTGCTGTTATGTGAATTCACACCCCTGTAATGTATGGCAATAAAAAGCCCAACCTATGAATCCCCATGCTACAGGAATGGCCGATGTTTCAGTATGCCCTATCTGTGCTCTGAAGGATCCAAGGACTACTTACAAAGGGTTTGTTAAAAAACACCTTTGAAGTACAGGCTTGTTGGCAATAGGCTGAAACGTGATACCCACAAGCCTGGTAAAATCAGGGATTCATAAATCAGAATGCTGTCCCACACTGCTTTCTACACTGCTTTGTTGTCATTTGTACCATTGCACACTCGGATTTTTCCTTTCTTCCACATGCCATCTATCCCTCTGGCTCCAATGGACAAACATTTGATAAAGGTATGTTAGGGTATTGCTAAAAAATGAGCTTAGCGCTCTTCACTTCATAGCTAGAGGAACTGCTTTTGACTGAGAGTGGATCTTACCTTCAACCCGAACAAAGCAAACAACGTCAGAATAAATAAGCTATCACTGGGGACAGCCGCAGAGTTTAAGACCCAGCAGGTGGCTTAATCCCTTATATTTCAGGTATGTTCAATCCTCATTTTCACACTGGGTGAACATACTTCTCTCTCTGGAGTCAGCAGGAGCAGCAGGCAACATGGGGAAGCATTCTTCCCCTGACCTACTTGCAGAGCTGAGCATCAGCAGCTGCTTAACAAAAGAAAGAAGGGAATATCTCATTTGGAGCTGCTTGCTCTGCCTCATATTCCCAGAGATCTGCAAGGATAAAACCAGGCAAAGATTGCCTTGGGGTCAAAGAACCTCTTCTGAAGCAACTCAGAATATCTGCAGCAATATCAGGTGCTTGAGATCATACCTTCTCTCTCATTCTCTCCTCTGCGTGAAGGAGACAGATCAAAATGCTTTGTTCCTCTGACTTGGAAGCTCTTGTATTTTTTGCATTTGACTTCATCTGCTTGGGATAAGCCCATTCCCTCTGTTGCTAATAACTGTCTCTAGCTTTCCAGGCATTGAGGAGTTGTATGCGTAAAATCAAATAGTAAAGGCCATGTAGGAAGTGCATTCCCTGAAGCAGTATTGCCAAGCAGCATACCACAAGCCTCTATTTTTGTTTCTTGTTAAAAAGGTTAACAGCCTTGTTATTCTGTTTTGGTATTTTGTCCCATTCTTCTTCAGTTTTTATTTCATGGAAACATAAAACCTTGGCTTAACTAGTCTGGCAAAATCCCTGTCACTTACGCAGAGGGCGAGACGTTTGCAAAGCACATCCCTGGCTCGGAAATGCATCTCTTTGCAGGGCTGGCTGCATGCCCGCTTGAGTGGGAGCATTTTTTTCCTAAGCCTGTCTGCAGAGCTCCAGCAGGGCCTGGAGGCTGTGCTTTCGTGGCACTCGGGCCTCTTGCAGCCACAAAGCTGAAGGCATCTCGCCCTCTGCTGGGTGGAAGCACAATAGTACAGAGGCCTTGCTCTGCATATGACGATAAGAAATAATGACTGAAATTACTAGCATAGTGCTAATAGAAGGAAAAAGAGCAGGCTTCTTAAATGACTGAAATTCACACCAATGTATATCCTAGAGGTGGAGTATATATGCGATTGTGTGTGATCGCACTGGGCTTTAAATCAGGAATGATGGGAGAGAGAGAGTTACCAACAGCCCAATGAGGGAGTGGAGTGGGGGACACAGCTGACAAGCAGAGGGCCTGGAGCTGCTGGAGCCGTTAGGATGCTCAGAGGCTGGAATCCTTCTGCTACAGAGACTGGCTGAGAGCTGGCAGTGTTCAGCCTGGAGAAGAGAAGGCTGAGAAGGCGAATGTATAGCAGCCTTCAGGTACTTAAAAGTGGGAAAAAAAAACCTTAAAGGTTAAGACGGAGATGGACTCTTAGCCAGGGATTTGAAGTGGCAGGACAAGGGGAAATAGCTTTAAACTAAAAGAAGGTACATGAAAACATAGTAACTATCACAGTTACTATAAAGCCTGGAAGGAGCCTTGAAATCCACAGCTAAAACCACATCCTATTGTTAATTATTGTCTACTCCTACTGTAAGGCCATACTTTCTTCCTAATGATTCATAACCTTCTGTATTTGTGCATTTGGGAACTTCACACCACACCAATCATTTTACTTTCACAGTTTTTTTGTTTTTGGTTTTTTTTTTTTTCACTAAAGGTTTTTAAATAATGATCAGTACAGTACAAAGCTTAAAACATTACCAATGTTTTCAACAATACAAAGTCAGCAGATGGAAGGTGGGAAGGGGATGGTTAATATCTAACACCCATACCCTTCTCTACTTCCCAGGGGAAAAAAAATACAAATTCTTTTGTCCTTCTGTTTAGTAACAAACAGTGCTTAAAAATAATCTTGTCAGTAAAAAATGTAAATTGCAAGGCACATGAGGAACCCGTCCTTGCCCTGCTACACAAATCACTAGGCAAAAATCCAAGTTTAAGGCAAGTTTAAGGTATCTCTCTCCATCCTCCCCCTTCTGCTCCATACACCAGGGAAATCCTGTCCCCTGTTAAAAACAACCACAGAGCAGCAGATAACAAAGAGGCTGCCCCTGGTTCCTTCGGTAGAAATCCCAGGAGGTAACAGCATAAGGCACATTGGAATGACTTCTCAGCTGACCTGTGCAGATCCAAGTTGTGAGATCTGCTACAGTACTACTGTAGGACCAGAGATTCTTGAGGGTGAAGGCCTTCAGGATCCAAAAAGTGCTCAACTCCCTGCCACCAGGACACCCAGCCCAGCCGTGCCTCCTCAAAGGAGCACCAGGATGGACGAAGCCGTGCTCCAAGCAGCGAGCCCAAAGGACAAGACCCTGGCAGGCTCTCACTGTAGCACAGCTGCACTTTTACTGTCTCAGCAGCTCTGGTCTCCTCTAGATCAACAGCACAGTTCTCAGGAGGGCACTGGCAGCCACTTCCCAGTCCTTCCCCTCTTGAGGTGGAGCAGAGTGCTCAGCATGTTGAGTTTGCTCAGGTAGGCAGCCAGGTGCATAAGGCAGAAGGCCTGGGGTGAAGGAACAAAACTCTTTGTTGGAGAAGGATGAGGAGGATGGAGACAGAGTCAGGGGAAGCTCCAGTGTAGACAAGTCCATTCAGACACCAAGGGTGCACCTTCACAGCAGCAGCAATCTGGGTGGCAGTTGCCTGCAAAATTGACCCATCATAGTAATGAGGAAGTCAGCTCCAGGTCTCAGTGCAGGGCCATGCGGGCACGTGAGTGGCTTCACTTGAGGGGTACCATGGGGATATGGAGAAACACCACCACTGTCACACCACAGTTGATTCAGAAGGAGAAGTTCCACTTCTGCTGTAGCACGGAGATGACATTTGACCAGAAATACCACGGAAAATTCATGAAGCACCTCCTGCTCTGCTGTGAACTGGACAGCATTACTGTAATCATCCTTCTTTAGCCAAGGGCAGGACGTCACATATTTTCACAGCCTTAGAGAAGCAAACGCCCGGGTGACCCCTGTCTTTTGATACCGGTATTACTAAGTGATAACAGCACAGTCTGCTGTTAGCAACAATGCCCACTCCCTCCGTTTTAGTTCAAAACAAAACTGTGGACCAGCCTGTAACTGGCTTATTCTCCATTATCTGTCACAAAACCAAAGCAAATTTGGCTGTGAGAAGCAGCACCGCTCCCACTGGAAGTCTTCTCCCAAACTGAGAGGAGACCCACATGTGCAGGCAGCACTGCTGGCCAAGTAAGCTGGCTGGATGTTAAAACCAGGAGAAAATTACTGACATTTTTCCAGTAGGATTGGTTTTCTGCTGGTCCATCTCCCAGCCATTTTCTTGCTCCATAGTCAGATAAACCTCTGTGCAAAAGATGCAGTGTGAGGAGGTGTAAATCAATAAGCAGCGTAGGAAATGAAGTCATTAACAATTTCCAAGTGCTCCTAAGCTGGGCTAGATGTGAACAAGGAAGCCTAAAGTGATGGGAAAGGGTGGACTAGATGACTTCTCCAAGTTTCTCCTGTGATTTCTTCTCTCGTAATCAAAAATTGCTCTCCTCATCCTTTGCACTTAATTTATCAATTAGGCCAGAGTTTCAGGTTTGTGCACAAAACCTTTTTTTTTGTTGCAGCAAGGTACCTATTAATAGGTGAGTTTTCAGAGATGTTGTTGTCTGGCCCCCATGCTCCTCCAGCAGCACGGCGTTACTTCCTTCAAGCTAATCTTGACCCAGCTAGGAGGTTCTGCAGATAAAAAAGCCAAAGGCAAAACCTTTCTGGGTATTAAATCAGGCATGTATGCACATGCACAAACACATCTCAATAGTTAAAAACCAGATTAAGTGCAGAAATCAGTGCTTGTCTTGACAAATCATATCCCCAACCCTAAAGTCTTCCTGCTCGATACCAGCAACCACCATTCATTTGTCTGCCCTTGGATTCAGCGAGACAGATCTCTGGCTGGAATTGATCCCACACCTTTCTTGCTTTCAGTGAAGATTTATGTATCGTGGTTTAGATGTCATGGCATTTGAGGCTTCAGGTCTTCTGTAAGAATACAGCTGGAAGGACTCGGAGTTAACTGTGAAAAGTGAGCAGTACGTTCAACAGAAGTTATGTAGTCTGGAATCTATATGTATGGGCTCAGAGCATCCAGTCTTGTAAGTGCTACTAACTTCAGTGCTACAATATGGCTCCATACCTCAAATATCCCTCCAGCAATTACAGAAGAGATTCATTTAGCTGAGGACATCGTAAAACAACCCTTTCTACACTTTGGACAGGAGTGACCCACAGACACCAAGTGTCCCTGACCACTATATTTGCTACTTCACACAAGAACCTCCAAGTTCCAAGGACAAACCCATTCCAAGGTTACAAAAGACCTTAATTCTGTCAACCTGCTCCTGCCTTTTGCCATTCTACCTTCATCTAATGCTGATAAAAACATGCCTGATTCAAAGCCCCATAAGTCAGAGAAGAGCAACCTTGCAAAATCATGGCCATCTTTCCCACAAGGTCCACCAAGGATTTACTTGGCATCCTGAAAAGAACCATTAAGAAGGAATAAAGACTTCACATCCACTTCACTTTCATCCTCTTTTGGCCATGACTATCCCAGGAGCCCTAGGAGGTCGAGGGCCCAGTGGCTTTCCCATACCAGACAAATCACACCCAGGTTAGTTCTGCACTGCATGGTCAGAATTGGAGGCCAGTGAGATGATATGGGATCAATCTTTGCAGGAATATATGAACATGTCACACAGGCAGAAAAAGAGGCACTTCTCCCAACAAATGTATTTCCCCTCCCAGTGCCAGCATCTTGAATGCTGATGGTTGGAGGGGTGCTCAACCTTTACTACTGCTACTGAGAAAAGCTACGAAAGTCAGCTCCAACCTGTTCCAGGGCGAAGTCCTCAAAGGCAAGTAAGCACTTAAAATGGAAGGCAAGAGCCTCTGAAGAGCTGGGACAGCCTGCTTAGCTTTGCTAAGCAGTTTCACCGCAGATGGTGCAATTGTGCAGAAAGAAAAGATACAGATGACCTAACATCCCCAACCAGGGGGTGACTGGACCACAACAGTGCCTGGCAGACATGGGGGTCAGGTTCAGTTCCAGTTGATTCTAGAGGACTCCAGGTCAAGTCTTGGTCTGCAAGCGTGCTTTGCTGACGTCACCTCAGCAACCTGGTGTTGAGATACTTCAGGGGGTCATAGATAAAATCTGGTTTAGCTGAGCTGGAGCTGGAAAAGGATTAGTCCAGCCACTGTAACACACACTCTTGCAAATGAACCCTAGAAATGAAATCTTACAACTGCCTTTGATGTTAGCAAGTCTCTCCTCAGCCAGCAGAAATGGCAAAACCCAAAGATGTCAACATGTCCACTCAGAGGCCTCATGGTGGGTTCTCCACTGTGCTGTGTGCCCTAGAAAACCCTTCTACAGTTGCACAGCCCTCTGGCTACCGTCCTTCACATTCAGTGAGGTATCTCCCACAGGTTTACTAGAGAGGACAAAGAACCTCTGCTTATTCCAGTATTCTTGGCTAAGTGACTTTTGTGGCTTAAAACACCCCATGTCCCCCTGCATGGCAGAAGGCAGCTCTTGCTGTGAAAATGCATCCAGCATAAAGTGTCCAGCCCTCCACCCCAGTCCAAGGTCCAGGTTAGTCACAGTGTGTTAGGCAAATAAGCCAGTTATGCCTCTAACATGCTATGCCCCTTTTCTTATTATTTTTTTCTTGTTAGGTGGTGTCATGCCCATCACCTTCATGATCCTCAGGAGTCCTTTTTAGCCAGGATGGCCTTGATCCTGCATCGCAGGATATAAGCTGTGATGGCACTGCAGGCCACCAAGCCGAAAAAAGAGATGCAGGAGAGATAGATGGAGAAAGGCCCATGTCTTTTTAGGAAAATCTCCTGCCTGTTCTTGTAATCCAAACAAATGGCCTCCAGCTGCGATAGGGTACAGATAGCCAGGAAGGTGTGGAAGATCTGGTGGGCATGGCCAACGATATCACAGGAGCCAGGGAAGTACTTCTCAGGAACCGGGCAGGAGAAGAAATAAGCACTGATAAGGAAAAACAGTATCTGGTACGTGTGGTACCAAGCAGCATCTTCCTCACAGCCCCCCAGGTGACACACGACCACCCGGTGAGCGACAGGACTGATATCCAAGATGAAGGCCAGCCCGGCTGGGATCACCTGGCACATTTTCCTCATGATGGGGTAAGGCCGTCGGTACCGGTATTTGGCGTAGCAGCAGCCAGCACACGACAGCCAGCCACAGAAAGCAGCTGCCGGGAGGAAGAAAAGCCAGAATTTGTCATACCACGCTTGGTCGGAGCTGTAGTAGAAGTGGGCCAGGGCACTACCGTACTGGTAGGTGCTGACTCCAACGTAGTCCACGAAGTAGAAAGTGTAGTGGTACAGCTCTGACTTGGACTGCAGCAGGTGGGCCAGGAGGCTGCAGGTCAGGTAGGTGACAGAGGAGAGGACAAAGATGAGCAAAGGCAGAGACCACGCATCCAGGGGTAGCTGCTCGCCCTCCACAAATGCTTTGAACCTCAGCAGCACAGCCAGCGCCGCCAGGAGATGAGTCCAGACATTGACCACCTCGTTGTGCTTCTGGAAGAGGCTGAGGAAGTAGTACCGCCAGTCCTGCCCAGTGGGACGGTACCCGGCGTGGATGTACGGCTCACGGAAGAGCTGTGGCACCTCTCCCTCTGGGACGGTGCATGGCATCTTGGGGAAGCCATCCTCCAGCAGGCGGGGGAGGCGGCTGAGCTGTGGCCCACTGAGGGACAGCGTGCTGAGGCGCTCCAGGATGGCCGTCATCATGGGGAAATGTCGTCCTCGTGCCCTGCAGGAAGGAGAGAGGGAGGAAACGTTAATGGGAATGCATTGGGAGAAGAGCGTGCTGCTGGGTGAGATACAGCACGGTGAAAATATCAGGAAGAATTTATCCTCAGAAAGAATGGTGATGCACAGGAACAGGCTGCCCAGGGAGGTGGTGGGTCACCATCCCTGGAGGTGTTCAAGAACCGTGGAGATGTGAGGAACATGGTGGGGTGGGCTGCAGTTGGACTCGGTGATTGCAGAGGTCTTTTTCAAACTTCACGATTCTATGGTGATATCAAGATGCAGGCCCTGCCTGTAAAGGCAAAGGGCTTTTCTTGACTTGGCAGACCTAAATTCAGAGGAGGATGTCTCTGTGGTTCAGCCTAGATTAGATAGAAACATGACATCCTGCCCTTAGTCCCCACCTCCTTGGCAGTCTCATGGGGCATGTTTAGGGCTAGCTGCCAGTAAGGGGGTGCAAGAAGCAGTCTGGGGAGATTTTACAGTTCAGGAGAGATTTAGACTGGATATATGGTTTTTTTTTTACAATAAGGATAGTGAAGCACTGGAACAGAGTGCTGGGTGCCCCATCCCTGGAGGCATCCAAGGTCAGGCTGGACAGGGCTCTGAGCACCTGATGGAGCTGTAGGCATCCCTGTTCATTGCAGGGAGTGGGACCATATGGCCTTTAAATGTCCCTTCCAACTCAAATGATTCTATGATTCTAAAGCACCTGTGGAGGGGGTTTTTCACCCTTTCAGCCAGAACAAACCACTCAGGGACAAAACTAGGACATAATGATTAATCTAAGGGTAACTTGCTTTTCTTTAAGTGGATTTGCAACCAAATCCTGGAGGCTACAAATAAGGCTGGCTTCCCTGCCACATAATTTGCAGATGGGTTGCATGCCCAGGGCTGCAGCAATCGGTTGGGCAGAGGGGAGAGGAGAGAATTCCACAGCCCTCATCCCCCCCTACGGAAGAGGCAGCAGGACTGGGAGATGATAGTGAAACGGGAGGAGCTGGGCTGGATAACCTCACAATGTTGACTTCACCCCTAATAACCTCTGTTTCCCTTCCACCCAAGGTGCTTCTCTTCCCTGCTGGCATTTACAGTACATAAAAAAAAAAAAAAAAAAGAAGAAAAAAGAACTCATCACACATGACTGCGCTTAGACTGAACTTGATGCTGATAAACCAGGCTTTGTACTCGTGTCCAGCCAACACATGTATATTTGCAGGACTGGGGCTGAACTCCTAAGCTCATATACACCCAAGTGCATAGAGATGACCAGAAAGTAAGTAAACGGTAATAAGAATTTTGCATGAGTGTGGGAAATGCTTTATTTTTCTTCTGTAGCATTAGCTGCGAGAGGCAGAGGACTAGTCTGAGCAGATACACACCAGGAGGCCCTCAGCAAGCTCGGGACACCGTATGATGTTAAAAACCAAGAGGAAGTGAAAGCAGAGATGGGAGCTGACAAACAGTCCCAGGGTGAAATAACACAAAGAGCCAAGTCTGAGCAGACTCTGCACTAGCTTGCAAGTCCCACTTCCCCTCACAGCTCAAAGCTTATGATAACAGACAGAACATTTTCACTTTACTTCCCTTGTTCTAGCAGATGGGAGCTGTCATAACTGATATTACTGCATTTTCCAGCCAGTTCTTTCTCCTTGTGCTTTCCAGGCTTTCTTCGTTAGCATCTCTCAGGGCTGTTTGGTTTTTTTTCCTTCTTTGCCACAGAGAAGGTGGCTGCTGCGTCTGCTGGAGCCACCCTACAAGAGTTGGAAGGGAAGGTGGTTCCTAAAATGGGGTGATTTAGTGTCACAGCTGTGCAAGGCTGAAGGCAGGGCCCTCACTGAGGGTTTGACATTGGCAGATTCCCTTTATTCCTGTCCTAAGGGGGCAGACCCATGATGGGACATGTGCTTCATTCAGCAGCTTGTGTATTCCTAGGGGATACGTGCCAAAATTTGGGAAGACAGATTTGAACTCTGAGGGGACAGCGTGAAAACTGGACAACACTCCCCGTCCCCAGGTCCAATGAAGGTACATTCATTTGATACAGTCTGTTCTGACTCCTTATTGCTGATGGAGAAAGCAAAAACTCATTCATTCAACTTAATCTAGACCTCAGCTTCAGGATAAAGAAGAGTCCAGGCAAGGAGAGCAGCTCTGACTATGCAGCATTGCAATACTTCCCCTCTATTGCCCTATATGAATGCTGTTCTAGCTACAAGTACACAGCACAAGACTATATGGGCTGCTGTGGGGAAAGCTAGCTCCATCCTAGCCAGACCCAATACACAGGTTAATGGTTGGACTTGATCCTGAAAGTCTTTTCCAACCTCAGTGGTTCTCTGATCTTGTGGATGAGCTGGACAGGACTTGAGGCTGAGCACAATGTGCTGGGAAGGGCAGGGAGGTTTTATGCACTGGTTCTACTGAGATGATGTTTGACTTCCTGGTCTAGATACAAAGAGGCTGCATAAAGCTTGTGTGTATTCACATCCCCAGGCAGGCTCTGCAAAACTCCCCATGAACTGGTGGTGTCTCTCCAGCACAGGCAGTTTTGAGCTATGGAAAGCAGCTTCTCAGGGCTTTGAACACAATCCCATGACCCAACCACGACGATCCATTTTGCAGCAGCATGCCTGCTTCAAGGACAGTCTCCCTGGGGTCAGCATGCATCAGGTAGAGCCCCAACCCATTGCCAGTCATTGCAAACGCCACCAGGCTGCCCTGGTGCTGCAGCAGCTGATTGCATCTATTTGCCAAGGCATCCGCTGCCTCCAGATGATGTGGAAGGGTGTGAGTATGGATTCTGAAATGCTTTGGGCATCCTAAACTCATCTACCTGTCTGTCCACCTGCTCTCATGTGTTTTCTGCCTCTCACAGCATTTGCTCTGATAATACCCAAGCAAGATGGTTTATCATAGAACTGTCCAAATTGGAAGAGACCTTTAAGGAAGGACCTCAAGGCCCACTCCCTGCACGGAAGAGGGACACCACAGCTCCATCGGTGCTCAGAGCCCATCCAGCCTGACCTCGGCTGTCTGCACGGATGGGGTACCACTGCTTCTCTATGCAACCTGTGCTCGTGCCTTACAACTCTTATGGTAAAAAAAAACTTTTTCCAATTTAAATTTCCCCTCTTTTAGTCTGAACCATTTCCCTCTGTCCTATCACCTAACTTCCAGCATTTGCTCTGATATAACCCAAGCATGATGGCTTGAACTCCATCACCCAGCATCCCTTTAACTAAGCATGGTCCAAGGATCTGGGTTTCCCACAGGGGGTTCAGTGCTGCATCTTCACCTCAACTCATCCCAGCACAATGCTGCAAATCCCTCCTGTAAGGTGCATAGGCACCAAAACCAGTGCTGGGACTCGTGATGACAAGGTGCAGGGAGAAAGGGCTCCCAGAATTCCCCAAATGATGGAGGAGACAGACAAACACTCGTGCTGACACTGGGACATCATGAACTGAAAAACCACTTGGACATAGCCTGGATTGCACAAGCAAGGAGCAGGTTGCAATGATGCAGATGGATGCAAGGGGCACGCTGTGATTTCCACTACCCCTGGCATGCCTGCTTTGCATGCTGATGAGCATATGAAAGGGACAGCAGCATCTGTACCAGGCACAGGCTGGCTCTGGCTTGCACACCAGGATTTTGCCATGGTCTCATCTCGGATACAGCAAGCATCGCCCTTGAGCAGAGCTAGGGGAAGGCTGGGCACTGAACTGAGAGCAGAGATTCTTCCTGGCTGGGAAACTCCAGGTTTTACAATGTAGAGGGAGGGGCAGACATTTTCAAGCTAACAGTCCGAAATCACAAGAAACACATGCGGTGCTCAGACAAACAGTGAGTAAATCAGGAATCCGGCAGGCTTATTTTAAACCAAACTTGTGACACCGAGAAGCGAGAACAAGTTGGCAATTTCCAGCGATCATGTGATGGACAAAGCAACGAGCAATTAAAGAAAAGGGAGCGAGAAGGGGAATAACAACAAAAAAAAAAGAGAGAGAAACCCCAAGGTCGGCACTGGCTGTTTTGTGTTCACAGAGCCCCTATTCTTTCCCTCCTGCGGGGGTGTCGGAGCGGCTGAAAGCCACATTCATCAGCAGGGCGCCTCGCTGCCATCCCCTCCTCACCCCCATCTCCGGGGGATTCACTTCTTTTGGCTGCTCCCAATTAAAAGCAACCAAGTATCGTTTGTTCAGGGACAGAGCTGCCAGGAGGGGGTGAACGGTGGCCAGGCGGGATCATTGCAGCCACAATACGAACTGCGGCCCAGAGGAGGAACGATCCCGTTCCAATTTTTCTCTCCCTTTCTTCAAAAGTAATTGGAAACTCGAGCTTTTTCCCAGCTCTTTTGCTTTTGGTCACAGTCTAATGGAAGGGTTTGAATGAGAAGATTTCCTGCAGGGTACGGCTGATTTTCCCACCAGCCCGGCCTCGGTGTCGACGACGCCGTACTGGCGCACGCCGCCGGCGAGCGCCAGCAGGTCGACGGCCACCACCGACACCGACAGCACCGACCCCACCGACCCCCGGCTGGCGCCGCGCGAGCTGGCGGCCTTCCTTGCCGGACAGTACGACGACGCGGGCT
>JAOWBP010026986.1:6919-22516 GCA_028571105.1 Tragopan temminckii | reverse complement strand
GGGCCATTCTATGATGCTGTATAAGAGAGTTCTGCTGTTTTTATGATGTTGTCCAAAAGAAGTCATACCTATGGGCAAGCACTTTTGTTATGGTAGGTGCTGCGCAAATGCATACGTATCTATAATTTATACATTCCTACTAAATACCAATTGCTTGCTGTGGTGCCTAGGGCTGCCAGTTGGCTTTGATTCTGAAGTGGGACCAGAACCTCTGGAAAGGAAATTAGATGATCACTGGTGAAAATAAGACAGCTGAAAAGCTTTGAGGCAGATGATCGCCATCTTTCTGATGATTTAAGAAGAAGAATATGCTTTATGAACATGATATGTTCAAGTACGTTTGCAATCTGCTCCTTGTCAGTCTTGTGCCCTGTGATATCAGGAAAAAGGAAATAGAAGAAGAAATAACAGGATGGTATTGAAGTGTGCAGGTACTTAGAAACACTTCTGCAAGAAGATAGCGATGTCTGGAGACTGACATTTGAAAATGGAAGCAGAACTAATACTCCTTACTTGCAAGACCTAAGGAAGAGGCAGCTGGAAGTAGGAGGGGTGGGTGGTACATTCTTAAGAGGCAAGTTTGCCAGAGTCAAACTCTGTGAAATGGCAATCTTGTGGTATTTCCACCTTTTGAAAGCAGAGAGACTTGTTAAACCAAAAAAACTAATCCATAGGGAAATGTGGAAAAGTTATTAGAGTTGCCATGAAAACAAGCTGCATTATTCACATTACCCATTGCCAAAATGTGTACTTTGCCTGACCCGTAATGCTCCCATTGCTCTAACTGATGTATGCCACCAAGAAATTGTATTTCTGGCGTTCCTCTCTACGCTGTGTAATAGCAGTCCCATGGCAGATAGCTATTCCTTTTCTGTACGATTCTCCTTGAATCCCTATAAAACAGCCTCACAAAACATGTTCCCAGAGTCCATTGTCTCTTCACTTTGTATTCCCTTATTCGAAACACTGAAATTAAATGCTAGGGCTCCAGAAGTGTCACAATTGCTCCTCTAATAGGATACAGACTTGAGTGGTCAACGAAGTTGTATTTCTCTGTGCATGTATGCATGTGCATATATGTGTGTATGGAAGTGAATATAAAACTCCTTTAGAAACCGAAAATCTGGAGGCAACCCGTCTATGCAGGTTTGCCACAGAAAAGCTTACTCAGAGCTGCCAAGGAGGCTGGCGTTCTGGAAGCTGGAAGTGCACACGTTCTGTTCCATCAGAACAGAGCAGAAGGTTCCCTACGTGAGCCCTTGGAAGGGCTGTGATCTCCCCTGCTTGGACACTTGTTAGCAGTCAGGACAGGAACGCGTTTACAGGTTAGAAGCATGAAGTTAGTTTTCCATCATCTGACGTTCCTTGCGCTCTAGCACAGAGCAGCTTTTCTGTAGCATCAAAAGATGTTATTGTTTGCCAGGATAACTATGCTAATAAATCCTCTTGTACAAACGCATCTATTATGTTACAAAAAACGTCTGCTACTCCAAGCAGTTTTATTGGTATAACGGCACTTAAATGAGGCCTTTTTCCATCATCGCTGTCTGTAAGACAAACTTGCATTTCTAACATATTCCAGCATTTTCCAGTAGTAGGTCCTTTCTTAAGGTGCACTGTAATAGAAAGTGACAACAGAAGTCCTGTTCTGTAACTGTAAAAGCGGGGGAGATGCAGCCCGTGTTCATTGCCAAGGCTTCTGAACGTGGAGAAAAACCCTTTGGTTCATGTGCGATCTATCGATTGTTTGCATTTCCCTCTTGCTCCATTCCCCTTTACTCCGCAAGTATTAAAGTTGAAATCAAGTGTGTATGTTCTGACGTTCAGTGATCTTATTTGAAATTACTAATTGATATTGTCCCTGATCTGCCAGGGATCTGTGCAGTGCCAGCACACTGAGTGTAGATAAATGCCGGCGCTCGTCTGGCCGGGTCTTGCGTGTGTGGCATGGATGGAGGTGGAACTGAGGCGTCCCTAGAAAAATCCCTGATGGGTGTCACTGCAAGCTCTCACGTTGATCTGCTTAGCAAAGTGTGAAGCTCATGTCAAAGGGATATTCGATGTGCAGATGTTGTATGCTTGGGTAAAGATTTCTCTTCAGAAAATTTCTTTTAAAAAAAAAAAAAAAGGAAGGAAAAACAAAATTGATGCTTTTTTTTTTTGTGAGAGCTTGGGTTTTTTTTTCAGTAAATAAGAGTTTACAGATGTATGGTTTTTGATGTCTCATATGTATTCTGACTGCAATTCATTGCTCTGATGTGACTTTACTATGTTACATGGACTGATAGGTCCTCATTTCACTAATGAATTGTTTTAATATTTTCCTTCCTTTGTAAGGTTATTACATATTTCGGTGAGAGGAACATGAGTATAAGCAGATTCTAGGCATGCTGTCCTCAGAAAAAACAAAAATCAGAGTTATATTAAGATGGGTGATCAGTACTGCAGTGTATTGCCAACCTAAAGCATTCTTGCTACGATTCTTTCAGTTGTGAAGGAGAATGTACAAGACTTTTTACTAGAATTTTATACTAGAATCGGGAACAAGAATTACTTTCCTTACCAGATTCTCCATTTACTTAAACCTAAGCAAATAAACCCCCCAGAACACCAAACATAAAACACCCTGATTGTCTTGAGGAGATGTATAACTGATATAATTGGTTACACGAGCGTATGAGCTTTTGTTTAACTAACTTTTCAGGCATTGTTTTAAAGGCTGCTTCCACTGCTCGGCAGCTGACCCAGGACGAGCAACTCGGCACAGTTTACTTTCTGAAAACCAAGTGACCCCCGGTAACGATTTGTAACACTGAAAAGACCAACAAACACCCAAATACGCTATTTTTTAAAACCTGAGCTTCAGAATAATGGAATGTGAATCACGGCATCAAGAAACACAGACTTGAAATGCACACGAAATAGATTTCTGATGAAGAGGTGAATTTAAGAAGTTCTTCTTTAAGAATTCTGGAGAGATACACAAACCACCTTCTGTAAGCTCTGCGAACATAACTGCATGCTGCTCAGTTTATTCAAAAAAGGACTGTAAATCCTGGAAGTTTTAACTTGATATGTTTGCAGGTAACATGATTGATGTGTAATTCTAGAATGAAAGGAGTATTTAGAATCTTGGCTATCAGTTCAGCAGTTCTTATTTCTTAAACAAAGACAGGTCAGATCTTAGGCTTGTCTTTAAGCGTTGCAGTTTGACTTTATCCTAGGAACACAAACACATACAAGCTCACAGAGCAGTCTCATACTGAACGCCTATCGATCACTGAATCAGAAAAAGCACCCAAGTGGAGGGGGGCTATGCTGTCTGTCATAAGAGTTTTTTTCATAACTTCTCAGAGGTATATCATATTATAAATGCATTCGAAATGTTTTGCTCTGAGGATATGTAGCATTCCTATAAAGGTTAAATCAATAAAAATGATTTGGCCACATTCCTAAGCATGGCTAGAACAGGTAGCCCGTTGTTTAAGGTACCCTTGAATTTCTGGATCAGATTATTATGGTGCAGCAAAAAGCTTTACTAAAGGCTTCTTACTGTCTGCAGACGTTCTGTGTTTCTATCTGAAGATATCATCAGCCTAAAAAAAAAACCTTCAGATTTTCTGAGCTACTGGGGAAAAAAAAAGTGTTTTTTATGTATCTAGGTTTCAAATGTTGTGCTGTGTGTGCTCTGAGTTTTTAAGGAATTTTTGCAACAAGAAGGGTGAAGACACATCAGTAATTGATAACAACCAGGTACGTAAAAGAGGGAAAAAGAAGTCTTTAAAATCAGTGATGAGAACTGTAAAATTAATGCCCATCTCGGTATCTTTATAAGCTTGCTTAGAGTATTATTTTATGCATCTCTGATCCAACAGGGCAACCGTAATGCTGTATGTATTTACTGTATCTAGTCAGTTCTGCAGGCGAGGAAGGGAAACTTGAAATCCGATGGCAGAGAACTTCAAGCAGCTGTTCGTTTAAGTTCTCCTAATTTTTGCGTAGCTGATAAAATGTAGCACCCGTTAAACAGCGTTTATTTCTGTAGCACATTTGCTTGATTCTCGTCTTAATGTTTGACAGGAGTGTTTTTATAGCTTCAGTGCATTTTAAAACCTTTCAGTGACACCGAGGAGCTCCTGTCTGTTGTTGTTCCAGGGCGGGTTTGTCGGGCATGGTGTGCATGTGCTGTGCATCTCTGCTTCCGACACTTTATACAGGTTTTATGGAGCACGAGCTTACTGTAGGAACACGTCTGTAAGATCAGAGTTCGGATTCTATGGGCATTTTAATGTATTCCACTTAAGTGTATGCCCTTTAAGAATACTAGGACTGACAAATGTTGCTTTTTCCTCTTTTCCTATGCTTGTTTTTCCCTTTGCGTTTCTTTTTTTGTGTGTGTGTGCGTGCGAAAGCATCTTATTTTTAAGATGCATCCTAAAATGCAAGCTCCTGACGAGGAGTTGCGGCGAAGCGAGGAGCCGGCGCTGCTGGCAGCTCGGGCTGTGTGCTTCAAGATGGTTTTCAGTTGTGAAAATCTGATCAGCGAATTAACCGCACATCCGGCTCCGGACATCTTTGATCAGAATGGGAACATTCCGACTCGTGTGTGTGGATGTAAGCAGGCTGCAGCGGGTCGGTTTGACACATGTGCACTACACATGTGACTTGACATTGGTTAGCAAATTAATATTTCTAATTGGAAGTAACAAAATGATGCTCTTCCAAGCCTTTGTTTCGTACCTAACGGCTGTTGTAAGAATTGATCTTTAGATCTTTTTATTTTCAGATGTATTAACACACAGTTAGATGGCTCACCCGTCGTTAATGCTTTGCTTTTGATTTTAAAGGTAATATTAAAATGTTACAGCAATGAGCTTAGAATCCTAAATCGCCCCGAGGTCGCGACTGGAGTAATTTCTGAGCAGGATAAAGGAGCAGTTTCAGGTTCTCTTCCTTAAATACTGTGAAATCAGAAGCCTTCCTAGCGTGTGCCTGTGCAAACAGTTTGTGTTGCCTTTCTGAAATTGTTCTTGCTGCGGCACGGAGAGGATTTATGCTCTGGAAGATGTATTTCTGCCCATGCAATGCTAAATGAATTTTTTTTCTTGCTACCTAGATTGTGGTATTTTATTATCCACAAATGACTGAATTTTTCCTGAACGTTGGTTTCTTTAATTAAAAGTCAGTAGACGGAGCTTGCCCTCTGAATTCGTTGTAGTGTTTCTGTTTATGCCTTTTAATCAGGAAGGGGGAAATAAAAATATACTGAATAGCAAGAAAAATACAGCACTTAGTTTTGAACGTACAGAGTCGCGTGTAAGAAGGGTGGGAAGGAAGCGAAGTGAATGCCCTTTATGCCAAAAATCCTTTTGGGAAAAGAGAACATTTTTACTGGTGTACACTAATGTGCACCGCCTAAGTAAATAGTCACTGCTTTCTGCTCCTGTCAGTTTTAAATAAACCAGTCATTGTTATGGCGTGCTTATTCCACAAGCAGCCGAGTCCAACTTTGATAGCACCGATTGGAAAGCTGCAGCTGATGAAGTCTCTTAATGTGAATTTATACTGCTGCTCTTTTCTTAGAGGAAACAAGCTTTGCAGATTGCGTTCGGAAATGCGGTGTTTGAGTCTGCAGCGTGTTTATAACAAAGCTGCTTCTGTGTGTGAGTACTGTACAATAGCTAATAGCAGGAATTCACCAAACCTATTAATAAAAGCGTCACCAAGCTTGACCGTACGTGTCCCTTCAATATTAAAAAGCAAACTCGATACATTTTTCTTCCCCCAAAGTTTTCTGTTTAAAGGTACAGGGCTCTCAGCTGAACGCAGCAGTGCGTGTGAATGAAGGCAGCTCCGAGCGGCATTTGCACAGCGAGGCATACACAGGTCCCCCATCAGGTCAGGTCGTGGCTCACCTCACTGATGGCTTTTTGAGCCACCACACAGCAAAATAAGAAATTCTGGCGCAGTCTTCAGAATTGTGCTTTTTGTTGATCGTGCCTTTTCTTTTCCACTGAATCATAACTGCTTAATCTGTGTAAAATGACTCACGCTGGTTCTTCGTGAAGGCTGGCATTTAGAGTCAGTTAGACTAATATTGTTATACGAGAATAAAAAATAGTACAGGGAAGTAATATCAATTCTTGGCCGAGCCACTCGACGTTTCAGGTCAGAATTCTGCAAAAGTATACATGGGGCACCTTATTTGTTTTGTCAGTCCCAGCAGCTGACCTGCAGATAAGAGTGCCTTGGCTAAAGCACACGCTTTGAAACTCTGCAAGCTGAGATGAGTTAAGAAGGGTCACTGTAATGTCTGCAGTAACAGGTTTTTTTTCCTTCCTGGGACTGCAGGAATAAGATGATAGCACCAGGCTTGCTCCCAATGCCTGCCTCTTCAGAAATACTGCCAAGCATTCTACACAGACAGCTTCTACTGCCTACTATTCAACATTAGCAATTCACCTAGGGCACTACAGTAGTGTTAGTAGGCATTTTTTGCAGGTAGGAAAGTAAGATCCTTGCTTCAGCTTCCTGCACGGCGTATTAGCAAAGCAGAGATGTGAAGCATTGTAGATGTCCTTTGGATGCTTGTATTGCTGTCAGACTCAGATGTGATCGCAGCTCCAGGCTTTGCACAACCTCAGTGTTACGCTGAAGATGTTTCACCAATATGGGCACATCCTGACCTGACACTGTTACTGTGTTCTACGTGAAGAAATGCAGAATTTTACAAGTATGAATCAGTAGGAATTAGAAGTTTGAACTGGACCTGTGTGCATGTTTGCACATACACAACTCATTACCATTTCCTACAAGAAGGAATACCCTGTTCAGATACCACACATGGCTGTATTAAAATCCTGTGCTTTTTAACTCTGTGTATTCTGATTTGTATTCAGAGGAATTACAGATCTCCTAGAGCTTAATGCTGCATGGGAGGGAAGATATTTGCACATAATTGTCTGCATTGAGTGTTTCCTAAAAAAAAAAAACAAAACAAAAAAAAAAAACAAGACAAAAAAACAACCACCATCTCTATCTTTTGCTCACCAGTGTGGTGGTGTTTATACTATAGGCATGCTTGCTACTGAGATTTAATCAATTAATAAGGCTGTGCAGTGTCACTACACTGAGCTGCTGTAGCATTCCCGCTGTGCAGAGCTGCATGCACTCAGCTCGTGGCCGTGCATGCATGTAGGTGCACACATTTTATTAGTCCCCCGGTTAATTTAGGTTGTGAGTGAGGTTGGGACCTTTTCTGTGAGCGACAGGACGGTGTAATTTGGTGCTCTGATTCAGTAAACCACGGAGTGGGTTTTGATGTTAGATATCAGACCGTGAGGGCTAAGCAAGCAATGGGATGGCACATGTCAGGCTCAGATAAATTTGTGGGAGAATAAACGTATGTTAGGTCATCAGGACTTAACTTTCTTTTGTCAAGAAAATGAATAATAATAAATTTTGAGTCCTTATGAAACGTTAGTAGTGCTGATGGGATATAATACATGAAGTGAGCGTCCATAAGAGACGCGGCAGCGCGGTGGGTGCATTCCTGCCTATGCATTTCTGCCACGGGGATTGTAGGTACAGCATACTGAAGGTGAAAGCTTTGTTAATGCCACAACTGCCTGCCCGCCGTGAGAACGGCGTTCTGAAGAGAGGGACAGCTGAAGAAACTGCTTTCAGCCTTTGCTATAAGAACAAAGGTGGTTTTATCAGAGATGGGGACGTATTCTAAAATGAAACTATTAATGCTCTAAGTGCCGTACGGGAATACTTCACTTTTTGCAGCAGTATGTTGCTTTAAATGAAAATCTAGCCTTCTTTTTTCTCTTTAATTTTTTATAAATATTAATTCTAGCATAGCAAATCGCATTCAATAAGGAATAGGTTGTGTGGGATAATTGAATGGCTCTGATTAAAATGACTTTAAGCATTTAAAGCGAGTCGCTAGTAAACCTGTGCCTCCTTTCCTCCCGGGGCAAAGTGGTCCATGGCACAGGGAGCTTACATACACAGGGAAGGCTACGGCAGCATTCTGACAGGCAGAGTAAAATATCTGTACAGGAAACAGATGCATGAAGAATGGATTTATTTATTTATTTTTTAATTGAAAATATTAAGCTAGTTTACGAGACGCTAACCTGAGTTTATTTTGTCTTTGTGCTCATCTTGAAAACGCTCTCTTTGGGGTGTGCTTTTCCCTATGTGAAGTGGCAGGTCTTGTATTTATTTGTAGAGGAGAGTGTTTATGTAAGGAAGCGTGCTTTTGGATTTAAGCTTTATTAACTTAAAAACAAAAACACCTGAGAGCAGAAGGTGCACCTCCTCGATCTGCTCCCCGTCAGCCTTTGGAAGCTGTTTTAAAATAAGCATCTAGAATAGGAATGCGAATTATTGTGTGTAATGTCAGCAGAGAGGTGTTGTGCTGGGGACAGGAGCTCCTTGCTGGGGCTGTGTGGTGGAGGAGGTAGGTGTTAGCTGTGCTCTGCGGGTGTCTGCTGTCTCTGGATGAAAACCTGTGGTTAATTCCTAAGTCTGGCAAAATTCACAAGGAAAATCTCTTTGAAATAGCAGGCAGTTTACTAATTTATTTTTGAGTATGTTTATCAAAATAAATGTTGCATTTATTCCTTTCAGACAAATGAGCATTTTCTACTTAAGCCAGCAGTTGGATGTTTTTCTGTTGCAACTTCTTGTCTGGTCATGAGAGCCTCAGATGCTCTCGGAGCCTGTGCTAAATCCTTCCCATGCTGCAGGTTTTACCGTCTGAAACTCACTATTTATCTTGAGGCTGCCTTAATTAAAATATGATGTACCCTAGGGCATATTAAACGTGGCAATTTATTGTACTTCTTATTAATGGAGTGTATTTAATGAGTTTTCAGAACCAAGTCCATCGCCTGCGCCGTACGGAGTTGGTTCCTGTGAGGGTGGCAGGGAAGGCACACAGCCCTGCGGGCAGCAGCTCTGCAGCCCAGCCTGCAGCAGGTCCTCCTGCCACCCCTCTGCACTCGCAGTTCGGTAAATGAGCTCTGCATTTGGGCACGGAATAACGCACAGCTCTGCTCATCTGTTCAGCCTGTCGTGCTGTTGATGTGCAGCGATGGGCGCGTGCCGCAAGGCGATGCGTCCGAAGCACAGCTCCTTGCGTGCTGCAAAGTGAGCATCTCCTGCAAGAATTGGTTACCGTTTTGTTTCCCTGCTTGCACTTAATGCAGTATTACATCTTTGCTGTTTACTTAAGACTGCGCTGAGCTTCTCGTAGGAAAGCTGTGTGCTGATAGCCCAGCTGGAAAAAGAAACCTATGAGGTCCAGTTTGAGATGAGCGTTCTCCTGAGCGGGACCGAGGAGTCGCACTGCTCCAGAGGAATTCCACTATTATTGTTCTGCTCTTAATGTGGGGTGGCAGAGCCTTTAAATATTTCTGGTAGAGTAGTTAATACGGCATGGAAGTTTGATATTTGTACAGTTTGTAAAGGAATTTGAGGTGTTACTCTATTTTGACTTCAGTTTTCAAGTATGCACCGGTGCATCATTAATCATAGGAAATGCAAAAATAAATAATATAGTCCCTTTGGATTTTTCATGTGAATACTTACCTTTTCCTTTTTTTGTATATACAGTTGAGGTATTTAGGTAACCCCTAACCTTTTGCTTCAACAAGGAGGTACAGTATAAAAATATTACCACAGTCTTCATATGAGCAGTTCTCTCTAAGAAAACCTCTAGATGAATATTTATTGAAAAAAAGCAAAGTTGCAATACAGAATGACTTAGCTTGGCCTGAATATTATATTTTAGACCACCAGTGAATAAAATTAAAAGCACATGGATTTTGAATAACTAGAAAAGGTTGTAATTGATTAACACTGCATGAAAGTATTGAAGGAGAGTGAGTTTTGATTTGTGAATGCTTCTATTCAATAGAGATTAATCCTGAACGTTTGATAAAATCTTAGTGCCCCTAATGAATTAGGGTTGTTTTTTTTCTTTTTTTTTCCCCCTCAGTTTATTTAACCATCAGTTATTCCAGTGTTCTTCTAACAAACCGGGAGCATTTCCATCCCAGTGCTTTTTACATCAGCGCATTGGATTTAAACAGTACCGGTATTAATAGTTCATCTGAGACAGATAATTAAATCAGTGCCTGAGATGCTGCGTAGCTCTGCGTGTTTGAGGGGTTTGATGTCCCAAAGCTGATTGAGAACCTTGCTGCTTTCTCAGTGCAAAAGAGAATAGTGATTCCTGCATTCCTTCCGTGTATTTGTTAAAGTCCTTTGCATCTCTACACACTCGTGATTACCGAGATTCTGCTTAGCATCCACAATCATTTGAACATGTTAAACACAATGGGAACATCCAGAAAACTCTACATGCAGCCTGTGTCTCTTATCAGTGTCTTAGTGAAAGGAAAAATAAGGTCCCTTCCTAATGATCAAATAGTTCAGAGCAGAAATCTATGAATTGTCTTTTTTTGTTTGTTTGTTTTTGCTTTTTAGGAATAAATGAGAATATTCTGGCAAATATTTTAATGTAAGTAGAGGACGCTTTTTGTTGTTAACTTGAATTCTTTCCTTTAGATTTATCGTGTCGCTCTAGTGGGATCTGTTACCAGAAGTTACATCTGAAAGAATTGATTAAATTATCAGCCAAACCTTGATCTAATTTTACATTCCTCAGTGAAATTCTTGCATGCGCACAGCACGATTGGAAATGCTTTTTTATCACGTGTAACTTTTATGGGAGGCCTTTCAGAAGTATTGCATGTTCTAAAGCATCTCATATACACAGTGTTTACTAGATTTTCTAATATGCTGCTCATATTTTGCACAGTGCGTACTCTGAGACTTTTTTTTTTAAAGATGATAAGGACACAAATAGAATACTGTGGTTGAAATGATGCACCCATATTTAAAATGTCAAGAGATCATTCCCTCCTACGGGCACGACGTGCTCTGAACCTGTGCAGAACCGTTCTCATACAGAGCTGCTCTGGGTCTGAAACAGTGCCTGCCTAGCTGACGCGCACCGAGACGTGGAGGGGTCTGCGTCCCTGCTCTGCAGGAAGGGCTCCTTCCTCTTCCCTTCTGTTGTCTCCCTTTCTAAAAGCACGCAGCAACGTGAAGCACAATAAGTGCAGACGTAGCTTAGTGCCCGTGTGAGCTAATGTCAGCGCTGTCTTCGTTCCCTATTATTTCTTCATCACTCTTTCTTGAAGAAAAGCATAATCAAATTCAGCAGTCCCAAGCAGGCTGAAGTCAGTGATGGGAATAGAAGGAGAAGCTGAGAGATAGCAGAGAGTAACAGCATGCTGAGCCAGGCTGGGAAGTGGGGACTGATGAGTAACTTCGGGCTTTTGGTCCCGTTGTTTTTTAGTATGCTCTCTCTCACTTTCATTAGCTTTTTGTTTCTTTTGTTTGAAGTGTAAGAGCTATTGATTGCATATCACAGAATTGATAGGATTTGCTGTTCTGTGTATTTGTGTGCAGTTTCTGTATATTTTTGTACCCAACCCGATTTAGTGAGGTTTAGGGATAAGACTGATTCTTCGTGCTGCAATCCCTTTCACTTGCTCGAGGAACGATCAGAAGCAGATGAATTAAGCAGTCAGCACTCCGTGTTTTGATAATTTTAGCCAACTAAATTTCTTCTAATCTCTTTTGGAAGTAAAAGCAAAAGAAAGTCCCTATACATGTAAACTGTATTTCCTGTTGTAAACACTGGGATAATGTGGTCTGGCTACACTTCTGCTCTGCTTCATTAAGACAGCAGTTTTAGCAGGAAAGCTGCTTACCATTTCTGTGTGAGCATTTCAACCCTGCGTTCTGTGCATTGAGCTGCTGCGAGTTCTGTTATTGCCTCTGCTATGTATGGGCAGAAATAGATTGTCCTCTCTTCTCTACGGAGCTACTGAACGTGCAGTCGTAGAGCTCTGAGTGCCTTACTGGGAACCAGTCAAAGTGGGGGAGGTAGGAGGGGTAAGAGGAACTTCGCTCACCGCTTCGTTACGATACGAGCCTCACTGGGATGCAGGCACTGCCAGTGGTCCTAGCATTGTTTTCCTTACAAGGGGGGTAGGGGAGGAAAACCACTAGGTTTAACTGCAGCCCCAACCTAGTTTCAACATGATGGACACCATTAAGAAAATCTTGTAAGTTTTCAAATTTCTTTTTCTTCCACCTCTCAGAGTTTTCTGTTAGTTTTCCTGATCTGTGTCAGTAAGAGATGCTTTGAAAAAGATCTTGCATGCACTTCTCACCACTGCTCAAAGACAACTAGAATACAGTATTTCCCAACGCCTTTTAAAATGAAACTTCATTTTACATGCAGAGAAATCACTCAAAATCGTGTTTGCTGTTATCTAATATTCTGAAACTGAGATGCTTTGTACTGAATTTAAAACTATATCTGAAAGGAAGAAGCTTTTCAAAGTGAGCCCCAAGGAAGGAGCCTTTTTATAGTGTGTTTATGATTATGTTGTGGGCATGAATGGAGGCAGGACACGTAAATGTGCCTCAGTATACAAAGCTGATTTCTTAAAGGAATCTGTTTTTACGGTTCTGACCATTGAAGTAGATATTTGGCAGTGCTCTTCCACAGAGATTTTTAAACCCCACTTTCAATTAAAGCTTAAGTTCGTCAGCATGTTAAATTAGGTAACTTGAATTTCGTAAGCTAATATTTGTATGCATGAATGTTTTGCCCCGCTCATAGCAAGTGCAGTGGGAAGGATTTGCTTTAGAACGAATATATTGAAAGAGAAACAACCACATTTTGCTGTGAAACGAGGGCAAAGAACTACAGAATTACACTGATAACTTCATCTGCTACGCACGCTATGAGGTGGGATGCCTGGGGCAGCGATGGGGCAGCTATGGCTAGAGGAGGCTGCGAAATGCTACGTGCTGCTCACTTTCATCAAGCAGTGCTACATCACCAAGCTTCTAGAATATATCAGTCGTTAACCTGTAGGATACACTTTGCACCAGAGCCCTTCATAAGCTGTCCCTGATGCTGCTGCCTCTCTCCCTGAGCACTGTAGCAGTGCCAGCACAGACAGCACGGTGTGACCTTCCCAGCGGCGCAGGCACAGCACACCTGCTGCCAGCCCCGCACGCAGCCCCGGTTCCTCTCCATTCCCACATCAGCACCGTTTCATTTTCTGGTGCCTGCGCTTTTCCCCCTGCAAAGCCAGCACGCTGTTTCTCCACCCTAGCATCCCATCCGGCACCGTTCTGTTCCCATCACCGTACCCCGCGTTGTTCACAAAGCTCCACCGGCGGCAATCAGAAGCGGAGGTAGCGCAGCACTTACCCCAGAAGAAGTTTTGCTGACATGGTGTCACGGAGCTGAAGAGGCTGTTTGATGCCATAGTCCCTCTCGTTTCAGGCAGAGCTTTCGCCTCCTGGTGCAAATGCCTCTTGGATCCTCAAACTGCAAACACAAACCATAGCCAGACCTCGTTTTAGTTTTTGCAGCGTCTCTGGATCGCATAGACTCAAGAGATGGTTTTTTTGCTGTCAAAAAATTGGGTAGCACTGGTAACATGTGAAAAGCGAGGAAACAAAACAAAACAAAAAAAAAAAAAAAGGAGAATGAGCAAATATTTGAAGGACCTACTATTACTGCATAGACTGTGGTTAGAGAGCACTTACTGACTCTGTTGGTCTCAGTGGCTGGTAGTGACCTGCGGAGCTTAACCATTTAAAAACCAGAGGCTTCTTTGCTGTCCTCCTGGAGAAAGTTTGCACCGCACTTGTGGTTCTGTGGTTGTTTGTGAGGCGAATGAAGCATTCACACAATCCAAAAAAGCAAAAGCTTTAAAACTCCTTTTTTTTGCAAGCACTGTTACTGGAGAGAGAGAATCATGTGGCTCGTGACATCAGAGGACTCGCAGAGGACTGCCTACCACTGGGGCTTGTTCTTGCTCTCTCCCCCCTTTTTTTTTTTCCCCCTTTTTCTCCCCCCCCTTTTTTTATTTTGACAAAAGGCCCGTGGTCAGGCCCTTCCTGGCATCCAGAGCGATATAGCTTTTTAATTTTTGTGACTCACGAGGGTTTGGAGGGAGTACAAAATGCTGTAAGAGCCCAAACTTCTGTACAGTTAAAGCATATGGACCGCAGAGCGCTGTGTGTGCTCTCACTTCAGGTTCCCCCCGCTCTTCTTCCCCCTCCTTTTTCTTCTTATTTTTTTCCCCCTTTTTTCTTTCCCTCTTCCATTCTTGTGCCTGCGGAAAAGTGAGCAAAATTGGCCCAAGCGGCTGTGTGAAATTCTGAACAACAGTGATGATTTACAGTAATTTACATCTTTGGATTGCATCACGCTCTTGGGTCTGCTTCACATTTGCCGGGTGGCTGGATTCCTTCTGTTTTCCTTTTTCTCCTTGTCTTCCTCTCCTTGCAGGTCTGTAACTCATTGTGAGAAGCGGTACCTTGCGTAGGTCGGCTGGCAGGCTGCGTGCGGGGCTGGGGCTGCACCCATCCCTCTGCACATCCGCGCTGCCGCCTGCCCTGCTACCTGCCTGCAGACAGTGCAGGGAACACACATCGAGGGCACTGGCACTGCTTTCCTATGGCAATAAGCTGTCCTTGGAACATCAGAAGTGGTTGCCCTGCGCTCTCAGTGATGCTTTCGAATGCAAATATCGCTGGGATTGAATAGAGGCATTGCGTAACCGGGAGGTTTTGATTGCCCTTCTGTTAATTGCTTATTATAGCTCGTGTTGAGGAGGGACAGAGCAGATTTGGGCTTTTGGGGAGACTATAAATAACTTTATTCGCCAGTTAATGTTAACACTTAGTTTTAAAATGAAACATAAATTTGATGCATATGTCAGATTTAAATGCTTCGTATCATATGTGTGCATGTGTGAATAATATCTTTTATATACTTAACATATTGTAACTTTGACTTTGATTGTGTAATATAAGTCTTTACTGTAGCAGTACGGAGCGGGTTAACAAAAGCAGTATTTTTTTGTTTATAATGGAGGCTTTGAAATAAATTGCAAAATGCTGTGCGTAGTAAGGAATAATGTGCACAGACAGTGTGTATTAGTAGTCTTGATTTGCTCACTCAGATTCAGAACGAAATTGGAAACATCTTGGAGAAAGTATCTTATTTTCTGCCTCTCTGGACACGATGCTGGGGCTTTCCTTCTGAGCCTGCTCGGATCACACAGGCGCTGTGTTTTCTGCTTTTGGCCAAACGGTTTTTAGTTTGGTTGTTGCTTCATACGTTGTTGGGAGCAGAAGAATGGTGTAAAAGCCTTTCTAGGTATCGTTCACCTTTCATTTGTAAAATAAAACTTGTCTCTTTGAAGCTGCCATCCTTCCTTTTGCATTCCTTCTTGGCACTCGGCTGTCCCGGCCAGAAGCAGGCAGGCTGGGAAAGGACATGTGGGTGGAATGGCAGCTGGGGCATCCTGAATCAGAAAGTTAGCAAAGCAGCTTAAAACCCTATACGTTAAAAAGTACTTTCCTGACATTTATAATAGGGTTAATCGCATTGCTTCTAATGCAGTACTGGAAAGTAGAAACTGGTGTGTTTGTAGAATTCCATCTTAAAGTGAGGCAGGAGCATTCTGCTGATCA
>JAOWBP010026967.1:6448-22517 GCA_028571105.1 Tragopan temminckii | reverse complement strand
ATCAGTTAGTAATTTTTTATAATTTGTTGCTTGTTTAAAAGATCCCACAACCTGAAAAAAATATTGTAATGATAGTTAATATTGTTTTAATAGTTAATTTCCATTAATTCTCAAATTTATATCAAAATTTTTCTTTATTTTATGTATGTTTACCTAAGATAATTTAGTTTTGGGGAGTGTATGACAATATTCTGACAGAAGGTGAATTTTTTTTCTTCTTACTTGTAACTTGTAAGTTGAATACTAGACTTCTTTATTTGCACAGAATACAATTATTTTTGTATCAGTGGCTGCTAGAGGAGGTTGAACACAGATGAACCTCAGAAGTCTAATTTTGACCTTCATAATGCCATTTATAGAAGAAAAAAATAATAAAGCTTCTTGTGATGTAGAATAATTTTCTCCCAGTCCTACATGTTAGTTAGCAGTTATGAAGGTTGCTAATTTCTGGAAGCACGAAATATCAACCGCATGTGGGGATCTACCTTCTTCTGTTTTGTGTGCCTGATAACAGCCTCAATTACAGTCTTTTCCTCTAGCTTTGTCTGGCAATGTGAAGTGGACTTCTGTGACTGCAGCTTCTCTCATAGCTTCTGAGGGCAGAGGGGACACAGACTATCACAAGATGTTACGGTGGTACTTGGGCACAGATACCTTTGAAAACCAAGGTCATTTCTCATGCCCAAAGAAGACAAGGTTAGTCTCTCTTTGTCTTATACCTTTTTTTTTTTTTTTTTTTTAACTACGCAAAGAATGATACAATATTATACAGTATTTCTGGACTTGCCTGATGGCACTAATGAGCAATTGGAGATGTCAGTTCATTTCACAAGTTCTGCTATTTGTCTTGTCTGGGGTTGTTCCTTAATACAATTAAAATTGGTTACTGAGAACTACTTGAAAGTCTAACTTTCATTCTCAGATGGGTTATTCCTGAACTACTGGAATTCTGGTCATCTGCAGGGACAAAAAGCCAATACGCTCTTTGAAGTAATAAAACTTCACAGCCTTGTAAGGCTGCCCAAGAAAGCATAGACAGTGACAATACTGAGATATTTATTTTCTCAAATCTGGAAACAGTTGCCAAGACAGCAGTGAGGTGAATTTCTGCCTGGAAAATGTGGCTTATTCCTCTCCCTCCCCTTTTCTAACATCCTCAGATGACAGCAAGCCAACTATTGATAAAATAATCGAGGTCAATGTCAGCAACAACAGGGTATTGTATTAAAGAGTTCATATCAAATTCTGCCCCCATGCCTGTTGAAATAATGGGCATGAGCCTATTGTCTCCTCCTCCTAGATCAAAGATTTTTGTGATAAAGTTAATCTGAATCTGAATTTTATGGTTTTCTCTTGGTAAAACTTCTCTTACCTGTGGTGGTGTGTTGTTTGAATTGAGAATTGAATGTGGACAGAAGGATATAGTTCTCTAGGGTCACCGCAGTAGCTAAAAACCACAGCTTTCCCAAAGATGGCACAAAATATGTATGGGATAGTATTAAAAATAGATGGAAATGTAGGAGTGGTAACTAACTATGAAATTAGCAGAAGAAGAAAATACTGCAAATAGAAATGTACAATGTTAACTTTTTTGAGTATTCTGCTAAGCCATGAGAGGAGATGGAAAAAGACACGTGAAGCTGAGTCAGGACAAGCAGTTGTATCCCACACCTGTCTCTCAGTGTCCTCTTCTTTCCCATTTTGCTCTGTGATGTGGTTGCCTGCCTCTGCCGCAAGCGCGATTCCTACTTCAGTGAAGTGGGAAAATGGATTTTTCTGTCCACAAACCACTCTGCATGCCAATTGCCACCCGATTTTGAGGAGCTTGGTTGCCTGGGAAACATAAACGGGTGTTGCTGTGGAAACCTGGTTTGGCTGACCACTGGGTTTCCCTGAGCTGGGTGGGGAGGTGGGGACTCTCCACATTGGTCCCTGGGAGCAGGTGATGTGAGATGGGTTTGTCACTGGCACTATCAATAAAGTTGCAAAACAGTGCTAATAGCTTTTGCTTTCACTTATTTAAACCTCTTCTGCTGATGACTTTTGGAGGTGAAAAAATTAGGCTGATCCATTTGGGTAATAGATTAGAGGAACGAGTCCAAGTAGGAGGACGCATTTGTTTATTTACCTGCTTCAGAAAAGTTTCTAAGACTTTTTTATATGCACAAATTACTTAGAAGAAAAGTGAACTTGAAAGCCTCACAAAATGTACAATTTCACATTGCATTAACGTAAGCTTTTTGAAGTTATTAAAGCCATCCCTTTACTATTAATGTTTCTGTTTACTCAGTTGGCTTAAACTGTTCGTCTCATAACGAACATATGCTGTCAGTAAAAGCAATGCCTGCTATGGTACGCATTAACTCCTTGTTTCCAAGACTCATGCCAAGTAGAAATGGCACTGGCCATATGTAACCCTGGATTCAGATTTGGGGCAAAAGGAGTTAACCAACAGCTGAAGCAGAATGCTGTAAATTCTTCAATGGCTTCTGTTGGCTTTGGAAACAGAGTAAGAATAGAATACTGGCTAATTTTTCTTTCTCTTTTAAGTAACAAACTGAAAAAATAAACCCTATTACAGCTCACATTGACATCAATGAGATCATAATAATAATACTTTGTACTTACATGGCACCTTTTATCCCAAGTTTTCAAAGGATTTTTCAGACCTTAATAATATGACACTGTATTCTCTGCTGGCAAGGCAGTCACAAAGGGGTGCAGGAGAGAAGGAGGCATGAGGCAGTTTGTAGGGTGGTATGACACTGATGCAGATTTTAGGAAGCTATGCAGCCAACTGACAATAGTTCTATGGCTAAATCACACTTAAGATAAAATATCTGTATAATCTATCACAGACATAGTTTGCTGCAGTAGAAAGAGATGAAATCTCCTGTGTAGACCATTGATTATACTGCAGATACTACAGTGAGGGAAGCTGTGTTTGGGCTGGTTTAGAGCTACCTCATGATCTATCTGATTTAGTAGATTCTGTTGTTGTTGCTATTGTAGTTTTAGTTGTTTTCTTTTTCTTCTATGATACTTAACATTATACACATTACAAAAAACTGTAGTAGTACTGGAATATACTTGATTTCAGTGAAGGCAGTACTAGAGTAAAAATGCAGAATAACTCAAATAGTTTTCCTGTATTTTTACATTTTAGGGCTTCCAAAATATTCTGTGCTGAAGCTTACTTGAAGAGAGAAATTTTGGCAAGTCAGGGAAAATCAATCTCCCATACCTCCTCACTTATTTTTAATTTAAAAGTACATTTTTCTCACTGTAATAAGTTGTCATAGATTTGATATTCAAGTGAGAAAAGGGAAAAAAGGTTGACCTTTGATACTGGAAATATGACACAGAAGTAGTCCTTGTTTTCAAGTGTTCCCATGTCCAGTTAATGTACAGCCAGTGCTCTGGAGGCATCTCCTAAGTGACTTTTTGGCGATAGGGAATATTGTTATCCAGGGCTCACAGGAAACTCTGCCTTATCTGTAACTAATATAACTCAGAGAAGCTCTAAAGGAATCTGTGGAGCTACATCAATTTACACAGGCTGAAGATGTGCTTAACTATTGCCAGACAAACAAAGACGTGCAATTCCCCATTTGCCTCCACAAAGGCAGATACTCTCCCTCCTTACCTGCTCCATTTGCTTTAATGAGGTGTTCACAGCAAAGCACAAATGGTACCATTTAGACGTCAACATTAAGCATGGTAATATTTTAAAAGTAGCACTTAAGGAAATTAAATGCGTAATCTGAGCTAATGTGAACGATGTATGACTGTTGTTAAATAAAGTTAAAACAGACAATGTAAAACTCTTTCAAGTGCCTCTAACTCAAGCATGTTGTATGTTGTATGAACTATGGCATAATCTTAGCAGGATGAGAATTTCTCCATTCATATTTTTTGACAAGGAAAGCAAATATTAACACAGATTGTATCAGAGTTAAGGTGTTAGTATTTAGAACATTAGTGTTTGACAGGCAGAATGCTAAAGGTATGGAAATTCTGTAGGTTATGGAAATGCAACTTTTGAGGAGGGACTGGGGCTGTATCGCATACAGAAGGAAATAGGGAGTGGTTCAGTTTTGTTCCCTTTTCATTCCCTCTGTCCCCACATAATGCAGATGTTAAGTAACAGAAACATGATTCAGTACACTTATCCCAGCAATTTCCATAACATCACTGCCTGCAATGGAATCATTCTAGATTTACTTCTGTATGAAAGCAGACTGGGAAGTATAGCTTAGTGTGTTGATATGAAATGTAAAATGGAAATGTCATCATTTGTGTTTCTTCTTGTACTGAAAAACTGCTGGAGGCCTGGTGGGGATGGAAATGTTGGAAACAATAACATACCATTGCATGCATTTATTATTTTCGATACATTATTTTAAAATCTGTTTTTAGGAACCATAAGGCATACCTCTGATTAATTGGTAACCAGGTTTATAAGGTCCAAGTTCTGATTTTTTTGTGTGTATGTATATTAACCTGGGAACAAAATTAGAGTCTTTGCTAGACTCAAGAAAGCCCTGTATTCATGGGGAAAGCATTATAACAGATAAAAAGTATCTGATTTAAAATCAGTTTCAGACCTTTCTACTACCCTGAGGTTAAAAAAAAAAAAGGAAAAGCAATGAATAAATTAGTAGCCACATCATTGTTCCAACAACCTAATTTCAATAGTATCGTAATAAAAGGACAAAGGTCATAGATTAAAGTATTGTAATGGAAATGCAAAATCTATATCTGCTCGTAGGTTTAGAACTGCATTTTTAAAGATACTACTACTTGTAATGATCATAATTTGACCTAGTGTCGCTAATAAGAAAATAGTTATTTTTCATTCTCATTCAAGAACCAATATTTACAGGTGTGTATCTGTATATCTATAAATTAACAGTGAACAACTACACTGAGAATATCTGCTTGGGGTACCAGGTCAGCAACTGCATTGTTTCTTTAATGCTCTTATCAATATACCTCTTACAATTTAACTTTTTTTCTTTCTCCTACTAGGGGACAAGTGATAGAGACAGAATGTTCTAGAATAGAAAAATATGAGTATATTTTCTTGACTGTTCTCTGCTAATATGCTAAAAAAAGATTAAATATGTTGTTCTTATGATGTCAAAAATATTCCTTCTTTTTTTTTTTTTTTTTTTTTCTGCCTGAAGTCACACAGATTAGTTAATGCAGCTTATACCTACCAAAGTCTGGCATCCAGAGTCATCCTGTTATACATGTTGAAAGACCCTGAAGTGGCTTCTGCATTCATAGGTGCATAAACTTAATCTCTCCCTCCACAGATAACAAATATAGACTAGTTTTCTATAAGTTGGAATACGATCTGCTCTCTTCCTTGTGCTTCCTACTGTCCTTCCAAGTCAGAAGTAAAACTACAGGAGGAACCTATCACAAATACCAGCATTATTAAACTTTTGTCTGCTGTATTTTGTGTGTGATTGGTTAAAGAGAAAGAAATAATAATGGCTTCCACATTATCTTGTGTCTCTCTCTCCTCTACTCCATTAAGACTGTTTCACATATGGTTGAGGATCCATGCAAAAATAAATGACATTTCCTCCACCTAATGTGATAGTATATAACATGGAAACAAAAATTCATTTAACTTCTGTCATCTCCAAACAAAATACTTAATGAGCAGTTTGGAATGGCAAGGCAATGTTGAATGGCTCATTCTCAGCAGAGCAAGATAGCAGTAAAGGATATCTGACAGATGCCGGAACTTCGTACTTAAAGGATCTGTTTTGTGATGCACTGCAGACAGAAGATTTGGGGGATGTTACAAAATGTATCAGTATGAGAGCTCTTCTCTTCACCTGAGGACCCCAAATGCCTGCGACACTGCTCTGTTAGCTGCCAGCTATTTCGCTACCAATTGGAGCATGGTGGAGAGAAGAGCAGCTCAAGGCCTCCCGTGTTTTTTCATGCACTGGAATGTAAAGATGTCTTCTGGTCATCCCTTTGTTCTTGCACTCTGGATTCTGCTCCGTCACTAACAGGACAGTGCCTTATTCTGAAGTGTTGTGTCTGTTGTCCTGGTTTGTTTGCAGAGCCTCTCAGCTTCTTCTTCTGGGGCTTGGAGGCTGAGATGAAGGAATGGCAGCAAGCAAGAAGCAGGACTCCGCCTTCCTGGTGCCCCAGCTGTTTCCATGCAGCTCCCAAAGCATCCCAGTTTCTCAGACTGTAAAAAGCTTTCCCAACACAAGTACTTTGCTACAAAACAGTTTTGCCTATGCAGAACCCTTTTGTTACTGACAAGAAAGAAGCCCTGACTTATAGACTAAAGGTGGAAATCATAAATCAAGCTTATACAATCTTTTCCTGGGAATGAGCAGTTTCAGAGCAAGACGCTGCTGTTAATGGATGCATGTCAATGGCAGGGTGTGATGCCCAGATGAGGCACAGGCATAGGTATTGCTCACCATAGCCTGTGTTGTTAGTGGCCTCTCGTGAGCCAATCAAGCTACTTTATGAGCCACAGCTATAATTTGGCCTTCTCTGCCCTCCAGAACACATCTTGGGATAAATACATTCTGGGGATCACAGAAAGTCGCAAATTTGTGTGGTAGCAGCTGGATCTCTCTTTCTTGTCTTTATGCATTTCGCGAATCTCAAAGCTAAGCAGATTTGGTCCTCATTAATGCTTGAATGCATTAAAAGATGGCTATTGCTCATGGTACAAGCTGCAGCCAACTATTTTCTATAACATATCAATATGTATATTTTTGTAATCTTTAGAGAGCTACATTGTAGAGGCATATTTATTTTGAAAATACATACATACAGCTCTTCAAATTTCCTCACAGAGACAGTTTAGTCCTTTGAACAAATCCATTAAAGAGACGTTTCCAAAAAAACCTGGTGCTTCTCTGGGTTTATGTGAGGGAAAGGGAGGTTATGGTTTCCTTTTTTCCTCCCACAAATACGATTCACATAGCATAAGTTTAAGTTCCCTAAGAGCAAGATGAATGCGTTGTGCACATTTACCATTTCTTCCCACAAAGGGAGCTCAGGTTAGAGAATTTCTTATGTCAGAGTAGAAAATACAAATCTGTGTGCACGTGTGTGTGAACATGTGCGTGTTTTAAAGCAAAGGCTCATTGCTGGATTTTTCCATGGGAACTTCTGAAGTAAAAACGCTGTGATCCATGCCCAACTTGGCCTTATCCTTCTGTGTAATCATAGAAGGAGAAACAGCATTCACAACATTTCCAATGTGTTTCTCTTGGTGTCATTCTACTCTTTGCACTGCACTATTCAGGTTTTGCAATTTGTTTTAAATGGCTTGTGGATATGGTTCTCTTTCTTCCCTTGGGATACTACTCCACAATCTAATGTTTCTCAAAATTAGAATTTTTTTTCCAACCCAGGTGTAAGACTTTGTTTATAAAGCGCTGAATTCACATAGTAATGCATATGGTGCAGATGTTTCACAAGGGGACATTTATGTGAAGTGCTTCCATTGAAAAATGGGAATAAAAGCGAAAAACCTTATTAAATGAATTTACAATATATAATGTGTAAACATGCTTTTATTTTGCAATTTCATTACAAAATTAGCAACGCATACATCTGTAATAGAGTATTGCTGCATAAAAATTAATTATCAAGTAATTGTATCATGTATTTTTCCAAAGCTTTGGATCACAGCAAATTAATTAAAATTCTTAATACAAAAGAAGGAATTTCAAAATGTGTTTTTACTAAATATATGTATAGTACATTTTAACCTTTTAAATTTTGTGAGTGTAATGTTTTTTTCTTCTTTTGCTACATTTTTAATAAGAAAGCAATTGAGATCTATCAAGTCCATAGCATATATCACTGTTTTTATTCAAGAATTCTTGTGAAAATAAAGCACTTCCTTTATTCACAAAAATCATAATTGCAACATACATAAAACCTGTCAAAGCTCCAATTTCCAATATTCTAATGAATATCAAAAGAGTCCAGCATTTCTGACTTTGACAAATTGCAAATGAGGTTTTATTCATTAAGAGGGCTGCTAATGTTTATTTAAATGCAATTTACTGTTGCATTATTGATTAGCTACTGCAAAATTATCTTACAAGGAGCACGTGTAGCAAGAAGATTTCAGGTTGAGAAAGGATTTATCTAGGGAAGGCCTGTAGGCTTGATTTAGGCCCCAGGACATGAGAGTTTTAATTTATCTGGAAAGAAAGGCCTGGTGGAAGGTTTGCTTTGTTTGCATTTAGACAGCAGATGAAAGGGGTTTTGATGTTGAGCTGGGAGAAAATGGCTGCCACTCTTGTTATTCACAGAGAGAATTGAGCAAAAGAAAAAGTCTATTATAGGGGGGCAAGATAAAAAGTCTCCCCCTTCAGTGATTTTCAGAATCAGTCTATATGTGTCTTATTATTCTCTGAAGGAGAAATAATAAAGAAAATGTTGCTTGTTATCTAAAATCTCTTAAAAAATATATCCATACTGTATTTATTACTGACTAATGCTTCTTGTTTCAGTACCATACAACTGAAGTGAGGTTGCTGTATCTGATTTGAAAGTACACATTAATTCTGGACCTATATATTTTAATGAAAATCCCACCATAAATAGACACTTTCTGGCAGTGTCTCATGTTAACAGCCTGAAGCATCGGAGAGCGATACAGAACCTCTTTGGCTTCCACATTAAGGTCAGAGGCATTTGCAGTACTTATTTGTTTTAGCATTGGTTTTGTCTACAAGAATCAATTAGCCGGGTAAACCATAAGCACGAATCCTCTTCTCCCTGAGAGGTGCTACCGTAAAATTAAAGAAGACTCATGCAGATATGTGCCATAGAGAGAGATTTAAGAAATTAAGTGCAATCACTCCATCAGTCTATCAAATTGAAGCCTGTGCTTACAAATAAAGCCACTGGGTCAGATGGAATCTGGTGAGCGAACAGATTCTAGTTTTGGGATAAATTATTTTAAATTTCCAGCTTGGAGAAAATGTGTTCAACAGAGCAGTGTGCTTCTTCAAAAGGCATAGTTCAAGTACGCATTATCAGGACCTGAATGTCCTTTTCTGGACTCATTACAAACTGACAGCACTTTTCATTTCAAATGACAATCAGGAAAACTTTGAAAGCTCTCAGCCAATAGCAGGGAGGAAAAATAATCCTACTGAAATTAAATCTAAAACTCAAATATTACACCAAGACCTTTCAACTTGCTCATTATTCCATTAAACCATCTGTAAAGGCACCATTCTTCATCTGAAATGAGTTTAGAAAAACTTTCATTGTGTGACTTGGTCCACAAATGAGAGTGACAGGAGAAGAATGATATTTTCCTTTGGGGTTTATAACTTTAGTGACTCTGATGATGATGACTAAGTATCAGTTCTGACAAGCTGAAGGTTAATTACTTACTCTGCATTTCAGGTCTGTCAGAGCAGAATATCAGCATCGTTTTATTTAGCAAAAGTCAAAAGTATTTGGTATTTACTCTGAGCATAGAGAACTGTTGCTCTAAAGACCACTTGTCTATCTTCAGCTTGCCTTAAAATGCTTCTGTGCTTCTTGCTTCTGCCTCATTTGAATTTCCCTCCCTTTTTCAACTTCCAAGGAGTCTCCCACAGTAAAGTACTTCATATCAGAGAAGAATGTGTTCAATTTGAAGGTTGAAATGGAAAACAAAGTAGATGCATTTCTGAGAAAGATAAATACACGCGTGGCAGTACATTAGAAAATACAGAAATTCTTAAATCACATTATTAATGAAAAAGTCTTCTCAAAGTCAGGCAGGTGACAAAAGCCTTTCCCCATGAATGTGAGATGTTTGGCTTACTAAATTCAAATGGTAAGGAAAACAGCTTAAGTGATGCTGAGAAAAAGGAAAGGGATCTGAAATGTTTCAAGTGAAGCATTGTTACGTAGACTAGGTCTGGTCTTCTTGGGCTATTCTAATTTCTAATTACTTGGCAGATCACAATTTATTTAAATGGAAACAACAATAGCAACAACAATAACAAAAGAAATCTACATTTTTCCTATTCTTCACTAGATTCTGAAACTTTCCTTAGCAGCAGTGATTATACCTTCCTTTTGATCCTGACCTTCACGCGTTCCCAGACTCCTCTGGTTCCTCTCTCTTGCCAACTTCTGTGCTCTCTCTCACTCTTTTGTGGTTCTTCCTACACTGCTCAGAAATCCTCTCCAGTCTGCAGGATTAAAGTTTACCATAGTGAAAGGGAGACTTTATGAATGCGTGCATCTTCTCATGTCAGTAGCCTAAGTCTTTGCTCTCCTTATTATGGAATCATACTCTCATACTCTTACTCTGTTCCCTCAGCTTTTCTCCTCTTTCAGAAACTTGGCTTTACCACAACATTTCTACGTATGACATTCCTGCACTGCCATATAATAGAAGGTTCTCTTCGCTCTGCTTCTCTTTGATGCCTTTAGGAGGATGTTAATGTGAAAGAAACAGAAGCATCTTTCTCTAACACCTGTGTTTAGTTTGGCTTTATTTGGGTGCAGTTAATTAAACCTTGATTTCATCCAGCTCCTGTTACTGACACCTGAATTCTTCTACCACTGAATGACTGTAACTACTTGCATATAGACTGTGCCCTATTTCCTTTTTCTAGTCTCTATTATCTTTTCCGTGTTTGTTTACTCATATTATACATAGATCTGTTATTTTGTTTTCAGAAAAAATTCTTCTCATGCATTTTCTATACACGAATCCTACTTTTTCCTGAGTAGAAGGTTACAGCTTCAGTTGGAGTTATGTTGAGATCCCAGATCAAAACAACATATGTACATCTACAGAAGCATCACTCATTAGGGATTTGCTTTGTAGGTTTTTTTTGTTTGTTTATTTGTTTTTGTCAAATATGTAGGTGTCTCTGAAAGTAATATCTCCTCTTTATTTCTATGAAAATATTTCCATATGTGGAATCAAGAACAGATAAAAAGAGCACAATTACACCATTTGATAGAGCAAATCCTCAGCTACAAAATACTATTTTTCAACACAGTCACCACTATGGGCTATGCACTTTCACCAGTGATGAACAAGAAATTGCATGCCATGCTTGTAACAATCTGCACCACTGAACGTGACTCATTGTCACTGTCACCACTGCTGAAATGCATCCCCCACTGCCTCACTGTGCTCACATCCACTGTTTGGCCTTCAGAAAAGTTCAGCGTAGATGATCATACCTGTATCAACTTCAGGTCCAGCACTTGAAAATGAAACTTGTTTCTCATTTTTTCCCCCATAATCTCTGTTCAAAAATAATGTCATCTTCTGGGTCAAAAGAAGTATCAAGCAAAACAATATTATGTATATAATCAAGCAGAATCCTGACATCTATATATGACCTTGGGGAAAAATGTTTCTTATATATGTTGAGTCTCAATGCTCTGTTCTGCTTTGAGCAATTTACCTTGAGAATTTGACATAATAAACACATCAAAAATTTTGTAGAAGGAATAAAATCAGAAGAAACACAGAAACACAGAAAAAACAATGGTATTGATGGAGCATTGGTCCTGTGTGCATGTGACAGCTTACAGTCAAATGAAACAAACAAGGTAACCATTATCACCAGCTAATGCAAGGCACCTATGCTAGGCCTAAAGAGGAAAAGTAAAGCATTTAGACTTCCAAGCTGAAATTCTGTTCAAGTGATGAAAATAGAAAAAAAAAAAAAACCGAAAAAAAAAAAGAGAAAAAAAAAAGAAAAAAAAAGCTTTGGCAAGTAAGTGTTAAACACAATAAGGCAAGCCAGAAAAGGTTCTGACGAGCAGGTTGTTAAAGGCGTAAGAACTAAAAATGAATTCTCTACAAACACATCAGAGGCAGGACTTGTCTGTAGGGCCAGTAGATGATGGATATAGTAAAGGAAAGCTCAAAGGAAGTAAAGCCATTTTGAGAAGCAAAATGAATTCTGTGCTTCTTTGTTCCTCGTGAAAAGGGGAAGGGAGGAAAGGTATCCCAAAAACTTTGTTTACAAGTAAAATACTGGTGAAGAGGAAACTTGACTTTCAAAAGAAAGAATTAAGTCTTTCAAATCTGTTAAAGTTCCTCAAAGGAGTCACTTGATGCATAGCCAGGCTGATGTGATGGCAAACTGTCTGCATAGCAGTGTCCAGCTATGTCATCAAAGGCTCCAGAAAACACAAGCTATCTATCATGCCCCTATGGCCAGGTAGTCATATTTGAAAGCCCAAAGGTAGACATCTACCTCTGTAATGAGACACTAGAATAAGTGATTTCCTTTTTTTATTAAAAAAATTAAAAAAAAATTGTACATCTCTTGCAGCTTACTTTTTTGGGAGTAGAACCTCGTTTTGGCTCTGCGGAAAGTAAGGCTCCATTAGGGATACAAGACTGACCTGTTTGCCACTTGATGTCCTTACATCAAGTGAGTGAGACTCTATCACACCTGCCCATAGGCAGTTGCACTAATAGTCATACGTGTATAGAGGTGGGGAATAAAGCACCTTTCTTATGATCTCTTTCTTATATGATTTGATGGGCAGAAGAGCAGTTTACTGTTGAATTCCAATACTGTTTATCAGCATTCATTTATTAACTGTATGAAAAACTTTACTTGTGATATCTCAATTTCATTGTACTAGACACTCTATAAAAACTTATATTTAAGACAGAAATCTTGTTGATAGAGGAAGAAAGACAAAAATTTGTAATATACAAGATGGAGTGAAAAAAAATGAGATCTAGGGAAAGAACAATATTTCTCACTAACAATACTGGCAAAGTTGTTAGGCTAATAGCTACATCAACAGCTCCTGTCTGGCCTGGCAAAATCCTTCAGACCCAGGTCCCCTAAGATCCACACCTCAGGTATTCTTAAATAAAACTGCTATTATTGCAAATGTTTTCCTATTCTGAGGACAGAGAAAGCAAATTTCATCTTACAATCTGACTGTGCAGTTTCATTTTCCAATTCTTGACGAAAAAATGCAAGTCTCTATTACAGTAACAAATTAGCCCCTGAAGAGGCTATGCTGACCTGAAAGCTTTCACATTTGATACTGTTGCTGTAATTTTGGAAATAGTATTTAAGGAATAAAACATTTGAAATCATGTCTGCTTATTAATGGAATATAGAAACTGTAAAACCTATATATATACTACATAAAACGCTTTCTGTAAAGCCATTCACATAAGCAGTTATTTGGGCTGAAAAGCACTCTACGTGGAAACACCAGCTTTCACGTCAAGGCCAGGAACAGCAAAGCTTTGCTAGATTCTTTGTCTCAAATATTACTTGGAGGAATGCACTCTCAGTAGCAAATTGCTACCTCATTGTGATTGGAATCTTTTTGAAGTAGGCCTTTTAGTGACTCATTATATGAGTGCTGCTCCAAAAGTAATGCCTCCTGTTCTGTTATGTTGGCCCACAACATCAGTGGCAAATGACAGTGGTATGGCAGTAGGTGTTAAATCTTCCCCGTAATATTCCATCACATGCTGTTGTTGTGTGACAGATAGCAGCAGAGGGACAGTGTGACAAAATGGCATCTGACATGGAAGTGTGCGTGGAGCAAAGGGGGGTCATTGAATTCCTCCATGCGGATGAAAAAACAGTGAGGCAGTATGTGGTTTCAGCAGTGGTGACAATGACAGTGAGTCACCTTCACTGGTGCAGATTGTTACAAGCATGGCATGCAGGATCTTGTTCATTGCTGGTGAAAATGCATAGCCAATGGTTGAGAGTGTGTTGAAAAATTGTGTTTTGTAGCTGAGGATTTACTCTATCGGATAATGTAATTGTTCTCTTTGCATGTGTTCTAGTTTCTATGGAAATAAGAGGAGGCGTTACTTTTGGAGTGATCCACATACTAACCCTAACCTTAATTCCTTTTATAATGACCTATTTAAGAGATGTCAGTAAGATTTGAGCTGGTGGGGCAGTCTGTGGCACTTTGCCATTTTATTATAAACAGTTCTGAAGAAACCTTGCTCTACTTTGAGAATATTATCTAAAAAGGGAGATAATGCGTATTTGTTGATTCAATCTTGTCATTGTACTCCAGTATAAAGATGACTTTTCCATTTGCAAACCTTAAAGACTCCCCCAAGCATCTGAAAGTCAACTTAGCTTCTCTCTTTTGAAGAGCCCATTAGAATAAACAGGCTGATTTTGATCTTGTGTCTCCATTGATGAAGTTCATCTCTGATAGATGGATGGGACTGCAAGGTAACTGCTCTTGTCTCTTAGCTTCCAGGAGATTCAAAGGCATTTTCTCTCTAATGAAACAAAGTTCTCAGATATTCTATATTAACAAAACAACAACAACAAAACAAAACACAAACAAACAAAAAGACCCCAAACAAGCAGTGATTTCCTTGGAAAATGCTGTTTATTTAACCCAACGTTTCTTGAAGTACGATTACAATTTTGATTCTGTTTTCCATCATGAAAACATTTCCCAGGTTCAGGATAAAACTTGGTTAGAGCAAGGAAAAGAATCTAGCTCTACCATGCACTATTAATGACATTAGCATTAGATAAGCAAGGGGAATTGAACTTTATTTCAGAACACCGCATTGCCTACAGCTCTGTATGAAAAAGGAGAAATTATGAATCTAAAAAAAGCACTTCTTAGCCTAACACAGTGTTAGCAATTTCAGTGTTAAATGATTCTATCCGCATCAAGGATCTTCTATTTTCATAGTGATTCATCTATGATTAAAAAAAAAAAAAATAAAAATCAGGTATCAAATTAAAGGCTATTTCATCTTTGGCAAAACAAACATTCCACCTTTCGCAGGGATGAAAGAGAGAAAATACAAAGCTTTATTGTATGAGATATTTTGTCTGCAGATGAGATACTGGTCTTACAGCTAGTAAGTATTTTTTCAAAAGTCTGGACTAAAATTGTTCACATTGCCAACTTTAACAAACACCTACTAGACTGGGTCTCCTAATAGAAGCACAGTATACTGTTACGCTGACTCCCCACGTATTGTCATTTTCTTCCTAAATCATTCCACTGAAAACACTACTCCCGGAACAAGGTGATATTGCAGGTTAACAAAGCTAGTACTAACAAAAAGGTTAGCTACAAAACAAGAGCGCAGAAATGTAGCTCCCAAAACACCATACTACGGGTTTATGACTTAGCAAGAGAAAGGAATGTAATTGGATGTGGTATAGCCTTACTTTAGTAGATGATGCAGAGAAATTTCTTTTTGAACTAATCTTAACTAGAAAATAGTTGTGTCTGAAGATCTTTCAGGTGCTAGATTCTAGAGATGCTGAAGAAAAAGAGCAGTCATGCTTTCTAATCATACTCTGATATTAATGATTATTCTGACCAGATTTTAGTACCTTTCTGCAACAGAAAAGTGGGCAACAGGACATAGATGACATTTATAGTACATCCTAAAATTGGTGTTGTGAAATAACAAAAGAAGATACATGGAGAAAGTTATGAACGCGAGTAGGAAATAGCAACATCTACATAAAATTAAGGAATCTATGAGCTCATCAGCTGAGGAAAACAGCCCACAGACTGAAAATAGAGACCTGGAAATCTAGAAGAAAACTGGAAGACAAGACTAGATAATACAATTGGCATGAAATTATAAGAAAAATGATTCATTGTCTGAGAGAATTAATTTCCAGAAAATTAAAATGCAAAATTGGAGATTTGTTATATGGAAATGATGTTCAAGTTCAGGACAAGAAAAGAAATCTACCTCCATAGCTTCCAAATTGCCTGGGTGACTAAGAATGAAGGAAAGATGTCCAGACCTCCTGAGCCGGTCAAGCAGAGCAGGTGCTGCCCCTATGGGGGAGATGCACAACAGCTGTAGTGAACAAGGCAATAACTCTACCACTGCTAAAAGACTGGCAAATGCTGACCAAAAAATCAGTAATTCCACTCCCATAAAAGACGAGTCTTATCACCTAGTCTATCTCCCCTTGCTTTGAAATCCAAGAATATCAGGGAACAGATCATTTCTGAGGGTATACATACACCTGAATTTCATAGGTAAGCATAAATATACTAGGTAGGTATACCTTTCTTAACC
>JAOWBP010026666.1:0-22568 GCA_028571105.1 Tragopan temminckii | reverse complement strand
CCTGCTCTTCAGTGTTCATTCAGCATTCAGTTCTCGGACAAGACTCGATACAATTCTCAGATGCCTTCCCAGAAGACTTGTGGCCCTTTACAAGGGACAGTATGAACACAGGGAGCACTCAGCTGAACAGCCTGCTCAGACCATGTACTTACCTGTCTACTGAGCTGCTATGGGAACTAGCAGAAGGACCTACTGCAAAAGCAGTAACATGAGACAATCACTGCTCACACCATGTACTGGTTTGCCACACACACCAGTACCAGCGAAAGCTCCAAGTATTCCCGACTGTGTTCAAGATCTTGGCTTTCAAAGCTGCCAGCTGAAAATGGTACATGAGTGGTATTTCCTCACCACCACTTTTGCCATTTTGCCAAAGCCTTCAGAATGCCTTCAGGTAGGCAGGGAGATTGTCACCAAGGAACCATCGCAAGCAGCTCATAGAAGCTGGCCATGCAGAGCGACCTGGCTTGGAAGGGATCTCACTACTGAGCTCAAGAAGAAGGACAGTATGAGAAAAGCTACGCTCTTTGTGCTTCTCCAGCCAGTTCTAGCACGTTGTCCTCCCTCTGGACTGGCACACAGAGCTATCAGCCTGTCCTGCAAAGTTAATACAACACGATAAGGAGGTTTTCCCATCACCTAGTGCCTTCAGGACTATCTCCAGAGCAGAGTTTAACCTTGTGACACACTTCCAACAAGCACAGGCTTTTTGGTTAACCAAACAGACCTGGACGAAAGGACTGGGACAGATCACTGCCAGAAAACACTTGCAGAAGACTCAGCTACAGGCAACTTCTGTGTAACTTTGTATCCAAGACAAAAGAGGCTTGGCAGGGTAAGCCTGCTACTTGAAAACAAAAGTCCTAAAGGATTCTCCTTCCATTTCAGAGGAAATCCCCTGCTTAATTTTATGCAGGCAGTCCTTTGGTCATCAGACTGGCTGCTGACTTTAGACATGAACTAGATTTAGCAAGGAGAAGAGCAGGAGCCCATTTGAGCCTGCTGCCACCAGCACTCAGCTGTAAGCACTGCACACACCCAGTTGTGCTTCCAACTGCAAGCCAGACACGTACAGCAAGGTGTCCCCACAGCAACTGAAAACGCAAAGCAGAACAGCAGCACTAACTGCTGAAAAGTTACAAGTTCACCTTTCACACTGAGCTTCTAGATTACAGTACCCACAAGTTAGTTCCTTAAAATAAAAACAGCCTTTAATGAAGCCCTTTGGAATGTGTTTGAGTAATTAACACAAGTTACATAGTGACACTGCAAGACGTTCTTTCCCCTCAGAATACACCTACAGGCATAACAGACACTGTGCATGTTGGAGCAGGAGGAAAGCATCACGTCACTTGCTCCTGGTGTTTAATCTGCCCATGAACAGGGAGCAACAGGAAACTCTGACAAAGAATACTCTCCAAAGGAGGTGAGAGACTAGCAACATCCCAAAGGCTACTTTTAATATTTGGGAATGGGCTACTTTTAATATTTGGGAATGTGTACATCACCCCCCCCTCAGTTATGAACCAGAGTCTCCCCTTCAGATTTTGGTATGATTGCAATGATTATGTCACAAATCACAGCAATCTCAACAGAATTTAGGCCAGCAGCATAGATGAGAGAAGACAGGATCTTACAGAATTAGGTATTAAGGAAAGGCCCACATTAACTTGCAAGCTCACAAAGGATAAAAGCCATATAATTTCAAGTTCTCCACACTCAAGAGAAAGACTCAAGAGAAATAACTACCCTCAGGCAGGCTTGTGAAGATATTTTATGTTTAATACATCTGAAAAGAATGCATATACAAAGAACTTAGACATGAAAAAGCATTGGTTCAACACTAATGAGTTGACAAGAAATTGGAGTTTGGGAAGATGGAGAAGATTCCCTAAGTCTTTTCCCTAAAAGAAAAGCAATTTAACTTGCAAGCCAAAATGTGGTTTTTGGTAAAGTCCCTACAAATACTGCTGTCTACGTAAAGATCCTGCACACAATCCCTGTTGGGCTGGAACCCATCTTACACATCTTACAACTTCAAGGTTACTTAAAATGCAGAAAAAGGGGATTCCCTCAACTGGTCCCTGCATGGTGCCATGCTGAACACCAGGAAGCCCTCCCCACAGCTCCTTCCTACTGACAGGTCTGTCTTTCAACCTCTCCCTGAAGGACACCAAACCTTTGTAGGGAGATGCACCACCAGGGCCAGCTCTCATTCCAATACACACCAGGTTCTTTCAGTGCATCCAAACAGCAGTGGATACGCTTATCATTGGAAGCATTTCTCAAATAAGAAAGGATTGGCAGAAAGATGGGCTTGTTAAAAGCCAACTGAATCAGTTGGGCACGCTTTAAAAGGTGCAGTTATTTCTTCATCACGTGACCAAAAGCTCATGAAGAGACAAGTTAGTTTCTAAGTCTGATGGTGCATCCAGGGAAAAGGATTCTTCTGTTTCTAAAACTTCATAACTTAGAGGACGGGGCAGAAATTTATGACTTGCACAGTGGGAAGCCAGGGGAAGAGAGAGAGATACAAGGCAACTTCAGAGGAGATGCAGATACATTTTCTACACTCCTCCTTAGAGGAGCACCAGCTTGGGACATCTTACTTTCCTGTATTTGTCTTTAGTATGAAAGGCTGTTCACACACAGGCTGCTGGCTGGGTGTAGAACAGCCCTAGGAGTTCTCGAAACCAGAACTAAGTCTTTCCAGACTGGCAGAAGGGGCAAGGCTTCAGTAAAACAGCCTAGAATTAGTCTGTTACAGAAAAAAAGTCATGACAAGCATGCCTGGATTTCAAACAAAAAATTAGAAACAATAAACAAAATAAAAAACTAGTACTGATCAGTGTTTTCTGATACTACGTAATTACTCAAAATTAACTAGTTTAACTGAATTGAGGGGACACTGGGGAATAAACACTAACATTCTCATCTCACACAGGGATCGTGTGGGGGAGATGGGAGTGCAGGGTATTTGTCATTATTGCAAAAAACAAATTTTAAAATTTGTATCTTTAGTTTGATTTAAACATTGCTTTTAGTATGACATCAAACACCAGCTTTGCAGAAGGGGCTGTGGAGGGACGTTCATAGCAGCACACACCTGCGAGTCTTCTTCGGCTCCGGAGGCTCCAGGGCAGCCAATATCGCCTCATCAAATACATTCTTTAGGCCTTTCTGAAAAGGGGCAAAGAGAGAAAGGGGCAGTCTCATTTTTGAGTTCACACAAACAAAAGCACGGAGAGCCAGGTGGCAGATAAACCCCTCCAGTGAGGGATCCCAATCTGACACCCAGACCCCCCACGTCTCCTTTGCTCAGCTAGGGTCTGCCCCAGCTGCACTGCTGCTGTCAGCAGTTCCTTATCACAGCATCTGATCTGCTGAACAGGAGCGTAGTGCTTGAAAAAATAGACCAGTACACTCCACAAGAAGCAAACACACATACCGATGTAATTTACTTAAGGCAGTTTTTATGATTAGTTGGGCAGTGACACATCTGACATGCTAACAACAAAGCAGAAAGTGCTGCATTCAAATGGAAGAGCTCTATTGGAGCACAGCAGGGCAGACACCCATGTGTCGAGGGGAGAAGAGGAGACAAGGCAAGCATGCAATGATCAAACTGGTCCAGGACGCGCTCAGGGCAGGATTCTGGCCCCACACACCCCATGGTTAGAAGCAGGCAGGTAGAGCCCAGAAGCTGTGCATGGTATCAGAGTCGGAATGGGAGGAGTACAAAGCAGGGACACTGCACAGGTGTTAAACTGAAGCCAGGAAGAGCAAATCAGAATAAAGCTTCATCAGTCATTTATACAAACAACCGCAGTTTTTAATTTCAAAATTTAAAGAAACTACAATTGACGTTATTCTCCTTAAAACAATAAAAATCAGAAGCGTAAGAGTAAGAAGCAGCTTTACATCTTACAGTAACAGGCTTTAAGAATCTATTACTGAAATGTTCTATCGTGTTAGTGAAAGCAAGAGAGTTTTAACAGTTCATAAAGCAGTAGCAAATACATTGATATTTCCTTCCCAAGGACTTACAAATACTCCACTACAGCACAGACAGCCAAAGCAATTGCAACAAAAACATCTCACTGCACAAAGGAGAACCAGAAATTCCTTCACATTACAGCATCACTTGCAGATCACCGTTCCATGTACTTTTGTCATGCAATTACATTTAACAAGAGCCACAAGTAGAAATTGAAAACACGCAATGCTTCTTCCAGCTGGATTCAGGAAGATCAAACATCATGTCTTATTCTTTCAATCTTTGTCTTATAGAGGAATGATGTAACCAGATCCTTTCCCCCAACAGCCTGAATTATAAAGCTACCCACATCTGGCAACCCAAGCAGAGAGTTAAGCGAGTCCAGTTCACGTTCCATGGTCACAATGTTTTACTAAAGATTTTAAGTACTGTTATCAGTCCAAGAGCTAATACAGAGGTTGCTCTAAAATGGTAAGCAGACAACAGCTTTCAATAGAGGTGACTTTATTCGTTTTTAACCAGGTTTCTACAGTAGTGGGACAGAGGAAGCAGCAGCAAGAGGGGAAGGAGAAAGTTTAGAATATACAGCACTTCCTTTTGGGCTGAGTTTCCGGAGGCTCGAGGGCAGCTAGGATAGCCTCATCAAACACATTCTTCAGACCTCTCTACAAGACAGAGGGGAGGAGAAAAAACAGCAGCCAGGTTAGAGGATTAGAGAAAAACAAGCAGATACAAAGAGCATTCAGGATAGAGCAGGCTGAATTCACACAGGCAGTAACAAGATTTACTTTGCAAAAAACAAAGTAGATCCCAGGAAGAAATCTCCTTTAGACAACCCAGAAGCAAAAAGAGACAGACAGAATATGTGACAGACCACCAAGTTAAACAACACGAACACCCAAAAGGGCAGAGGCACAAACACAGCAGCAATTGGCAAAGCCACCTGAGGAAGGAGCTGCTCAAAAAATTGTATTTTCCCCTAAGTGCTGAAAATACACTTGGTGAGATTACAGGGGAACAAACACATGGGAGAGCCACGTGCCCCACCGAGTGCACCTCCTTTGGCAGTCACCCACTGTAAGCGGCCACGGCAGGCGCACAGACTCACTGCTCCCACCTACAGCAGCACCCAGATCAGAGCAAAGGCTCCACATCATTCTGCTTTGTGAATTCAGCCTTGAATAACTGAAGAACTCCAGACAGCGGGGAAAACACGATCTGGGATTGAAGCGGTACCTCTCTAAGTAAGCTACTGTCATCTTCAGACATTGGCTGTTCAGTCACATACAAAGTGATGCAATACCTTACCTAGCAGCCAGCTACAGGAACGATGCGTTTCAGTTATTCAGTTAGTTATTAAAGCAAGTATAACCATTCAAGTCAAAGGAAAACAGACACTACGTTAGGACTGGAGTAACCGAGATCCAGCACTACACAAGCAGTCAGAACTCTAAGAGGTCTGCAGGGATTGCATCAGAGCACAAAGCATGTGCACATGCCTTGCAGTTACTGTAAGCACAACAAGACCACCACAGTACATCAGCACTCCCACACAGCTCTGCCAAGTTACACGTGAACACCAGAAGTGAAACCTGGCTCAGTTTATGCTAACTGGACTCGCCTAAATCTACTGTCACCAGTGCAACCTTTGAAACTTCTGAAGAACTGCTTTATGTCAGCCAAAGAAGAACAGAAAAGCTTCAATTACTTCCTGCAAACATTTGTGGCGTTTGTAAATTTTTATTTTTAAACATCATTCAAACAAGAGGTTAGTTCAGATACACCCCTTTCAGCAAGCCCTTTACTGGAGCACTTACACAGGAGGTCTCTAAGACAATCCCACTTGGAAGCATTTATGTCCAAGTTACATGCAAGGTTATTCATTTGTTTTTATCAAGTATATATACAATTCCGTACATCTTCTCCAGTAGGTTTTAAGAGTTGCAACTCATGCTCAAAAAAGCTTAGAGACTTCAAGTTGATAATGTCTAAATGCAACCTGAGTAGTAGTTAGATTTTCCCTCTCTGAGGATAAGGCTGTAGTATAGACCCAATTATGTAACAAAGAACCCAAATAGGGCAAGAGTTGAGAAAATAACACTTCTTTTATTTACTACTCTTGGACTCCTCCTTTGCCTTCCTAGTACAGAAAAATGGGGATAAATGACAAAAAAGGGTAAAATCACTGTGAGAACTGGACTGGAGATAGAAGCCTGGATGACAGAAGAGTAGGCACATGAAAGGAGCTGCTTTGGGTCCGAGCAGCCCACAGGCCTTGATGCTCTGGTTGAAGCAGCACTGCTCTGGGCTGCAGTGGCAAGCCAGCTGGGCTCTGGCTCCTTTTATCCCCACTTCCTCATGGGAAACTTAAGGGCCCTCACAAATCTGGTTTTGTCAAAACCATCAGCTGTGCTGAAGCCTAGCATCAGAAAAAAGGAACAAAATTCAAAGTGTTCCCTTGTGCTCAGTAGCTGCATAGAGCTACAGGAAGCTACTCAGAGACTTAAGGATGACAGAAGCAACAATTGACTTTATTTGCAAGTCCGTCACCCTGCCCTAAAAAGGAAGCGTTATCTACTTCTGACAGTGGTGTTTGGGTATTATTTTGATGGAAAAAGGCTGAAGGCATCAATAATGACCTACTTCAGTGCCTTCATCACAAAAAAAGCACTATACCTAAAAAAAAAAAAAATGGAGAGGGAGAGAAGACAGTTCACTCTCTACCACTGCAGAGTCATCCAGACTCATGATGGTGCAGATACTCTGCCTTCACAGAACAGAGTCAAACTCAGCCTCTTAGGGCCCACGTATTGTGTTCAGAACATCTGACTGTTCCACACAGACAAGTGAAATCTTAAATCCTGGGGAAAACAAAAATAATAGCTCCATAATTTTATGCTTATTTACTACTGTTGTGAAGTCATTTGCAAGTTAGTGGGAAGGCAGAAAACCCCAAACAGCTGAGATGAACTGTGTAGATGGATGCCAAGGTAAAGAGATAACTGGAATTACCCAGCTGAACCTAGCTTCACTTGAAACCAACTACTACAGCACTGCCTTGCAGGTAGTAAAACAATCGTCCTGGCTAGAACAGCCAGCTGCCCTCTGTGCTCAGCAAGCCACCAGCTACATCACTGCTGGAAACTTCAAACATCCCTTTGCAGAACATCTACATTTCTGTTTGGCAGCTATTACCAACGGGCTGAGTAAGAGATGTTTTGCAGGGAAGGTCAATGACAAATGAAGTAAAAAGAGCAGAGCAGAAGACACTGACTAATCTTTCAGGTGAGAAAGCCTCAGAATCCTCCTACCAGATTATTCCCAACTTCTGAGACCACTACTGGGTATACAGCCACTAGAGTGCTCTGGAGGAAATTCAGGCTGAGCTTCCAAGTGCATAAAGCTGTTCTCTGCAACTGATACACTTAATTTATCTGGAAATTAAAAGAACAGATAAACAATGAAGTTGTTATATCAGCCCTTCTAGCAATTTCAGGTGCTTCCATGTAATTTGAACAGACTGAACAAGGCAAATTTAAAGATACAGAGAAAAGGGGAAAAAATCCTGGTATCCATTTCACCAATAAGTAGGTTCCACAGCCTAGCCAGCAACAGCATTCAGGTTGTGCAACTGACATCATCTATAGCAGGATGCCTTGCCACAACACTTCCAGGGCAGTGTCCCACACATTCCCTCAGAAGGCTGTTCTCAGTTTGGAAAAGGAAAAAAAAAAAGGCCTGAGGATGCCAAATGGAAAAGCCACTGTGCAGCCTGGGCAGAAGGTGCAAGGGAAACAGAACTTCAGGCTTGGAAGCTCAGCAACAAAGCTTTGTGCTCAAGATACTACAGATCAGTGCAACAAAATGACGAAGAGTGAAAAGCTTGATACTGTGCACCTCTGGTTTCTGTACATCAAGTAGGTACTAATTCTTCACAGAGGAGCATTAAATAAACTGCTAAGAGTTGTAATATATTGTGCAGGAGTGGACACACAAGATTATGTTTTCAGAGCATCCAAACATAAGGTAGATCCCAGCTAGCCAAACAACAACACTTACCACCCTCCCCACACTAACTTAAGGGGAAAAGACTGCCAGGTTTTAGTGCCTCGAGTCAGCAATTTCAGTTGTTTTTAGACTCATTTTCACACATTAGTTCACAGCACAGCCATGTTTATATCTTAAGGACTATATGATTAGTATTTTCTGTTTCAATAGAACTTCCATCTTAAGGCATACAAAGGAAACAGATCACCATAGACTAGGTGGGGAGAAGAGAAAGGAAGCTCTAAAAAGGAAGAGAAAGAAGCTCTCAATTAGGAAGGCTTCTATTCACAGAAGGAACAAAACTTACTTCACTAAGACAGAAACTGAGATCTGTTTTTTTCTTTGACTGCTCTCTTCAGTTGTGAACTGCATTCTAACCCACTTATTGTCTGTAACATGCCTTCTAAGTTTTAGATAACTACTTTGCTCCAACACAAAAGCAAATCCAGCAAGCAAATCCTTCACCTCCCCTCTCCACTTGTGCCTACATCTTCACAGGCCGATTTGCTTTGTACCACTGCCAGTTCCTCGTGCCTGAGAACAGGACAGGGAAAGCTACTGTGTCAACAGCAGAAATAGAGCTCACATCCTTTCACATTCATTCCGAGCTGTTTTTCCCCTGTAATTGAAATATATATATATGGAATACAAACAAGCAGAAATGGTCAAAGACCAACTCTTACCTGCGTAAGCGCAGAGCACTCCACGTATTTAACAGCCTTCAGGTCCCGGGCCAGCTTTTCAGCCGTCTCTGGAGTTATGGGCTTCTGCTTGTTCTTGGCAAGTTTTTCAATTGTTGAGGGATCATCTCTTAGATCAATTTGGGTCCCAACAAGCAGGAAAGGAGTCTTTGGACAATGGTGAGTAATTTCAGGTACCCACTAAGGAGAGAAGATACAGTATTTATTGCTGACCACCTAGTCAAGATTAACACTTCAGATATTACTAAAAATCACAGCAGCAGCTCCTTCTCAGGAGAACTCAGGCAGAGTTGAACCAACCTTTTCTTTCACATTTTCAAATGAAGAAGGAGATACCACTGAAAAACAGACCAGAAATACATCTGTCTGTGGATAGCTGAGGGGTCGTAATCTATCATAATCTTCCTGACCTATAAGGGAGAAAATTAACACAGTATTAGAGATAGACAGCAAAATATTGCCTTTTACAGGTTGTTAGAATACACATTCCAGCACAAAAGCATTATTGTGAGTAGTTCTAACTCTTAAGCAAATACACTGAATCCAAACATTCAGGGAGCCTAGTATTCAGATACAGAATTCATTCAGTTGCTATGTAACAACAAGCTGCTTAAAGTCACAAGAGAGAAGGGAAGGTCAGCAGTGTGCCCTAATAAATTCTTTTTAGGTCAAGCAGCCTCAGACTGCAGAATGTAAATCTGGCTGTAAGTCAGGTCTTCTGCACCTACTCTAGCCATAAAATATATTTTGACATCAAATTTCATTAACATGCAAAAACTGAAGTTTCAGAAGCAGTTTTGCTCCCTAGGAGGTCCCAATTCACATCTGAAAACATTTAGGGAAGTGTTCTTTAAACAGTAAGAGGAGAATGCTGCTGTTACAGGTGTGGGAGTAACAAGGCTGCCTAGCAGCCATCCCCTAAAAATATACACAGGGCAGGCTGTGCTTCAAAGGAAGCCAAGCTGTTCCCTTTGGGTCTGCACATCAGACAGCAGCAGTCCCTGCAGCACACCACTAGCACTGACCCACTAAACTCTGCAGCAGCTCATTTTTACACCTGCTCAATTCAGTACCACTCTTCTTAGAAAGCAAAGCAAGGCTCCTATTTAAGGAGCTACTTCATGAGCTGGCAACCAGTTGAGAAACATTTGTTCAAAAAACACTCGGATTTCAACTGAGTCTCATGTTTATCATACAGGACAAAGATCTCAGAGACCTTAAGGGAGCTGACCACACTTGGGACATCTCAGTGGAACATCTGTAGTTTGAAGATGGAGACCTGAAGCTTGTGACAGCTACTGTACTTCTCTGGACACACATGGGAGCTAAGCACTGACCAAAACAGCTTGCTGCAATTAAAAGTACCCCCCAAAAAGCTGTCTTCACAGTAGGAAGTTTTTACAATACGTCAGTCATTAATATGGGTTTTATCCATTTAAGTTCTGTCACTAGTAGCTGCTGTTTAGTAAAAAGATGGGTGACCCTCAAAGCAGCAGCCCTTTAATTTCACAAGCTTGGCTCCGAAAGGAAAGCTTTTATTTTTCCAAGTACATGAAGCTATATGCACTAAGTCATTTGGCTTCTTCTCCACAGAGCATCTTATCCAAGAACTAAGGAGACTGTAATAACATACAAACCACGCTTGTGAGAACAATGTGAAGAATAATTAAAGCCACGGCATTTAACTGGAGCACAAGATCACATCAGTAATTAATAAAACACAAACAATGCATCTGTAAGAATACAGCTGGAATGAGTCACATTAAGTTCCACCAAGGCAATTTTAGGCAACGCTTTACCAGCCAAGTTCTCTGACAAGACTATACTGAACAATAGTTTGCAATATCAGAAATTGTGTACTGCTCTGCTATTATTACGTGCTGGGGACTGGACAAGTCCTGGGTAAGCTCCTACCCACTCTCGTTAAGTTCTCATGCTTGCTAATAAATGCAGATAGCTGTGTAATCACTGTACATTACTCTAGCTATGAACTCAAATACAGTCTAATAACAATGAACAGAGAAGCCTGTAGACTTTTCCCTTTCACAGAAGAGCCAACTTTTGCCTCTTCTGGTATACCTTTATGGTCAACATCATTTCAGCTAAATCTGGGGCAGTTACAATGACACGAGCACTTGATTTCTCACCTGCAGTATCAAAGAGGCCTAGAGTGTAAGGCTCTCCTCCAATCATCACCGTTACAGCATAGTTATCAAAAACCTGTTCAGGAAAGAGACATTTAAGAGCACGTCAGTATGCTATCTTTCAAACCATCACACTACTTACCATGTAGAGTCCTTCTGATTTGTACAAGAGTCATCTCAGCTGGACAGAATCCATCATGCTTCCTGCACTGTCACTGAGGCTGTTAACAGGATGGTTCCATTTGTGATAGGGATGCAAGAGTTATTTCCACACTTCAAAGTAAAGGCACACCAGATACACTGCTGCATCTAATACCATAAAAGCCACTGAACAAAACACCTGTAACAGCTCTTGCCTGTAACTGAGAAGATCAAGCCACAGCATCTGTGCAGCAGCTGGCACAACAGTTCTGCCCACAAGGTCACAAGCACACACTGCATCAAGTGTTTCACCCAGCAACTTGTTTACAACACAGCTGATCACATGCTCCTACTCAAAGCCTTTTCCTTCTAAACCTGCAAACTCATTAAGGAGTATACTGCTGGAGGTGAACATTAATTTCAGTGACTATTTCATCTTCAGAACCAGAACAAAACGTTTCAGAAGCTACCTTCATCAAAAGCTTTTCCCATTGGAAAAAAAAAAGCTGTCTCTGCACATTGTGCTGCAGGTGACCTACCTGAGCAAGGATATGAAAGCTTCATACCCTTCAACACAACAATCAAGTCTGAGTAGCTTCCACGGCTGAAGTAAACTGCAGCATTAAAGCAGGTCACAGTGAACTCGAAAGCTTTTCACAGAAGTGACTGAAGGAGGAGTGCTGAGAAATGATCCGTCACACACACATTCACAAGGTTTCATTACAAGCTTAGGCCCTTGAACAATTTCCACTAAGATATGGGACTAAGACTAGCAAGACAGCACTTCAAAGCTGGATCTGAACTCCTCAGAATTCATCTCCTCTCCAGCCAACCGCCCTGGTTAAAGCAATACCTGCCACTACACTGATTTTTCCAACTTGTCACAACCCACTGTGACCCAGAAGGAAGTTATCCATCCCCAGAACCATCAACTAGAACTGGAAGTTTCCCTCTCAAACAATTATGGTTTAGTCTTCAGGATTTAAGGACTGCAAGAGACTCCAACATTCACATCCATTATCAGCAGCCCAATCCTTTGACACACGACCCTGATTTTGCTTTACTGCATCCTCCTGTGAGCATCCAGCCACAATATAAGACCTTCAGAGTGCAGAAGAAGGTTGCAGGCATTTCATAGGCACATTCCATATGCAATGACCACTACTTCAACACTCCCAAGTACAAATCTGACCCAAAGGATCAGAAAGTGGTATGTTCCTCACTGAAGGTCAGAGCACCGATTCTTTGAGATGTCAGAGGATTATTACAAGCTTGAAATCCCAAAGATATTCCTTAATCAGCACTCCCGCTCTGGCCCTCTACTATTCCCTCATCTTTATCCAGTGAACAGAGAGTTTAAGTTGTTAAATGCAGCTGCCCCTTAGGAGGATTAACATACTTGGTTTTTCACACTTGGTTTTTTGTTTTTAAAGGTACAGCTAGAATTGAGAGTCTGTGGGTCCAGCACTGGAGAAGCCAGAATTACAAAGCCAGCTCCTCATGACAAACTTGCAAGCACCAGAGATCTAGCACAACCACCATTTCATTCTTAACTGTACTAAACAGCCTAAAACCCAGAGCAGCAACAGTCCAACAAGAAGTTTCAGTTCCTGCTGGTACCAGACAGCCCTCTACAGCAGGAAGCTCAAGCTTCCACGTTACAGAACTCACACCACCTACCATTCCCCAGACACTGACAGTGCCACTGCACACACAAGTTCCTTGCTGCCTTTTTTGAAAAGGGAATGATGTCAAAAATAGGCATGTGATAAACTCCATACCAGCACAAAATCCATGTTCCCCTGGAAAATACCCTTGACAAAGAAAAGCAGAACAACCAACTGAAAGATCCTATCAGACTGAACTAGCAGTTGCAGAGTGCAGGTACAGCCAAGCAGGGCAACAGCACACACAGCTTACATCACAGCCTTCAGTAGCTACATGTGCAGAACAGATCACTTTCAAACCAGATTCAGACTTACAGGAGTACCCTCGCCTGCTACTAACTGCTCTGTGCCCAGTATCACAAGTTTCTGCCCTCATTTTGGAACGATGCTGTTACATTTCTTTTCCTGTTTATTGCTACAAGCATTAGCCAAAATATCAGAGCTTACTTACCAGCTCTCAGAGTCTGAAGGAAGCCTTCAGGCTAGAGTTAGCAACAGGCCTGTGATATTCCCAGAACACTGAGATCCTCAAGATCAGGTTCAGGAGTAAATACGATTTCAGAAGCATGGGACAGTTTTAAAAAGTACCACAATTGGGCCTTAGCACACCATGAACACACTTAAATGACACGTAACTTAATTTCTTTGAGTAGCTTTTCCACACTGCTTATGATCAGGGGTTTACAGATTACACTATGATCTGCAGGACAGCAGACCTGAAACACGTATTTTGAAACCTTACAAGTTTAAGATTGAAACATTTTTGAACATAATGAAGGGTGACTTCACTGGGGATAAGTATAGAAGCTTCAGGCTCACTGCTCAAGCTCACTGACCACTTTCATTTTGTCTTGATCATAAAGACTAGCTTAAATAGGGCAGGCAGACTTCCACAGGCTCTGTGCAGCATGTGGTTATAATAGAAACAACACAGCAGGTTTCTCTGCACCACTCAACAGCAGCAAAGTGCAGATTCAAACACAACCAGTCCCCTGCTAGTCCTTAACAGGAGGATCTCTGCAAAAGGCTGAGCTTTGGTCTCCGTGCCTACATACAGCCCTCAGACTAGTCACTGCATCCAAGCTACATGCTCTCAGGCTTGGGGATACTTGCACCACTTCCTTTTCAGCACCAAATCCACAACTAAGCTCACAAAAAAATCAATCCTGTTCCAAGGAAGCCTCAAGCTTAGCAAGCTGAAAAGTCTTCAGAGAGTAGTCAGAGACAGCAACTAAAAAGAATCACAGAAACTTCCTGCAGCTTCTCTGTCACAAAAATGACTTTTTTTTTCCCCTTTTGTTTGGTGGGTTCCTTTTTTTGTTTGCTTTTACACAAAGTATCTGCTGTTTTGAAAGAGGCATCATGAAGAACCCAGCATCTCAAAGGAGTTCTGTTCTTTCAAGTTGCTTTTTAACAGCAGAAAAGCCCAGTGACCCTAAAAACCAAACTGAACCATCCCACTGTCAGCACGCTAATCCTGCATAGGCAGTATTAGAGCAACACTTCTCTATCAGAAAAACAACACACAGGGGCCATGGAGTCAGACTGCTCTAACCTTGATCTTGAGACAAGCCAAGGGATTTGATATCTCAGAAAACTGACATTGTAAGACTCAAAAAGGTTACGACAAGCATTACATGAAGACAGAAATAGAAGGAGTACATACAAAGCTGTTAAACATCTGTATGCACAACTGGAATGAGACTGAACACTCTAGATCCAAACATGACTTCAGTTAAACACGACGAGTAACCACACACACTTCACAGTACACTGCATCATCTCTCAAAGTTGCAAAGCAAAAATCAGCATGAAAAATGTGATCACCGTCTTAGCAGCATGAAGTACTATTTTCCCTAAAAGTAAAGATGTGGCTACAACAGAGCTCAGCAAGCTGGAGATAAGGAGTTCCTGCTGCCCGCCCTCCACTTTGCACTTTTAGCAACTGCAGATAATCTGATTCACAAAATCCATCCAGTGGCCATCAACAAACAGCAACCAAGACCCTACAAAGCACTCAAACAGCAGGAACTGACTGTACACAGGGAAAGAACCCCAGCACCACCAGGTGATAGCAAGGATCAGTAGCAGCAGCATAACAGACTCAGCATTACTTTTCCATGGTGTATTAGCCTGCAACAAGCTGAAGGTACAGATATTAAGTTGTTCATGCCACAAAACTTCTTTTGAAGGAAACTCATGCTGCACAACCCACCGTGCCCCAAGAACAACTGGAGCCATTCTCACACTCACCGTTGGTACGTATTCCGATGGAAATTTATTTGTTGTGTAAGAAATTAAGAGACAGGTTTTACCAACAGCACCATCACCCACAACTACACACTTAATCGTCTGCATAGCTGAAGTCTGCTACAGTATCAACTCCAACGTGAACCTGAAAGGAAAAAAGAAAAAAAGAGATTGAGGTTTTTCATTCCCCCTGGATTGCAGTATGTGTCATTAGATAGCTTCAGCTGGAGCCCAAGCCACTAACAGGAGGTACTGGGATCTGACAGGAAGGTATTCCTACACGAAGCAGTTGATGCAATCACTCCATTGCACACATCAGAGGACATTCATTTTCATATATGCAAATTCCTCCAAATAGCTAGCCTTTGCATTGCACACCATTGCCAAATACCAGCTAAGGCTAAGTTTGGCACAGTCACTTCTCACATTGGGAAGAATCGGGTAAGTTAAGTCACTCTAAAATACAACATTTTTTGTCTGATTACCTAAAGCTGGGCAGAAAAGGGCTCTATGCCTTTCAGTCTATTTCTGATGCACAAAAGCACCCAGCCTTACATGCACTGAAAAATGGAAGTGCAAACTTGGGTCTTGATAGCTGCTTAGTAACATATCTCCCAAGAGATCTTACCAAGGAAATACAGCAGCGTGAGCTCTGAAAATAGTTTACAGGATAAAAATAAGCAGGTACAAGACAGAAACATGCACTGTTTTTTCAAAGGTGAGCTCTGTAATCTTCGTGTTACAGCTGCCACTTCACCTGTGCCTTCAGCCCCACTCAGGAGTGGCTAACAGAACAGAGGAGCTCAGCAGGGCACCCAGCTCCCAAGGAATCCATTACTCTCCAGATGCTACAGAGCCACAGTGCAGCAAACTATTTCAGTGCTGCCCCTGTACAGATTTGAGCACTGTAACTAAATGGGTACTTTCCACCAATACTTCCTCCAAACCTTAGCTGGCTACCTCCAGAGCCGGGCACAGCCGCCCTTCATTAAGCTATTACTCTAATGAGTAAAATTACCAAGCCTTCAGTCATGTTGCCATATAAGAGTACGAAACCCTAACCCCAGCAAGCCTAGTGGCAAAGCTGCCAATACTTTCAAACATTTCCATATTATTTACACAAACAGCAAGGATTTGCTTACGGAGATATCCTCCACCAGGGTGTGGGATACAAGCACTTCAGGGCTGCAGCCTCACCTCATCATTCTGCCTTGTGCACTGAGATCAACTCCATCAACATAATGACTGCACATGAAAAATGGCACCCATTCAACACAAAACACAGCTGAAAACAAGGTCCTTGTTAGGGAGCTGGGATGTACTATCCCGGAATCCACTCTTTCACATGAAAATATATGAAGATGCACGCATCAAGTTGTGAAAAACAAATAGACCAGCATGAGATAGGCCTGCAGAATAACTCATCCCCAAAGGGAATGCTAACAAATGGAGGAAAAATTACAAAGTTTGTTTCCTCCTCACAAAGTGCCCGTTAACAGCAAGTCTACATACAGGGCACCCAGCAGGACGAGATAGTAGTTTTAAATACCAGAGGGAATTGAAACGAGTGGAAAGCACTGAAGTCATTCCAGTTTGAGTGCAGTAAGTAGACTGAGACATATAATTACGAGCCTTGCGGTTGGGTCTAGAGAAGAAAGCTGATACAGCCCAGGAATATAACACAGTTTGAGTTAGTTCTGCTCAATAAGGCTTTTTTTAAACCTGAATTCATTTATTTCTTCAAATCTTTGTATTCTAATCAAAGGAAAAAAGAAAAAAAGCATTTCAGTAAAGCACATGTTAAGTGACTGCGTGTCTAATAGCTGTTCAGTTTTATCCCATCCAAACATGCAATTTCAAAAGGGGATCGCACAGAACTCAAGAATATCCCAGGAAATGGAATTTCTGGGAAGTGAGGATTACAAAGCCTGGTACATTTTGTCAAATTAATCAGAAGGCCCAGTGCAGACCTAAACAGCTCACGTGTCAGATTTTTGTTTAAAAGCTTGGTTACACTTTCATGAAAGACAAGTCGTCTCCCTTTGGAATTACTCCCTAGAAGCAGCTAGCAAATGCAAGCATTAGGATGAAGAATTAACTGAACCACCAAAGAGGGATTATATGTCCACACCAAGGAAAAGGTGAAGTTTCACACATTCTCAATGCAGGCCTGAACACACACCAGAAGACGCTGCAGACCACAAAAGGCTGAAGAAATCCTATGTGAGGTGCCTATGGCAGCCTCCCACATACGGGGCACCCACTGACAGCCACAGCCCCTCTCAGGAAAGCCTCCTTTCCCCACTCTAACAGCAAGCACCTGAAATTCAGCATCACTGGCTGAAGCATCAGTGAGACGCTGTCAATCTTCACATACAATCAGTGTTCGCTACTGAAATGAGAAGCACAAACCATCTTGCCTTCATTTTCTCCATACAAGCAGTTTAATTGCTGTAGAAGCCGCAAGTCCTCCTGCTCGTTAAGATTCCTTTTGTTCTTAACCTACTGATGCCTGTCTGCAGGTTAAAATGTATACCTTCTTCTGAGGCAAAGGAAGCCACAGTCAAATCTGTCTGCACATCCTGTACAAGCTTCCTGTCAAGCCATGGCAGCACCACGGCTTCCTCTTCATGCAGCACTGAAGCTGCTGCCATTTCATCACCCACCGGCTAACGCAGCTTGCTGCAAGCTGCCAGCTGACAGCCAAGAACCATTTTGTGATGCTCCTCAGCATGCACCACTGACACACAAACCTAAGCTCACCCAGCCTGCCACAGTGAGAAGTCTCCCAGATCAGGGTATCAAAGCAATGTAATCAGCTACTAGGAAGTTTTCCTCACCACAGAGGAAAAGACAGAGTATTAAATGGAGAAGATCCTAATTGCACGCCTGTGTTATAAACCCAGCCCAGCAAATACCATCCCAGAAATGACCATACAACACACCGCTTCCCTGTGCAGATAACAGACCGCTGTCAACAGCCATTAAAAGACCTCAGAGCCCTCAGCGTTCCCTCTGTTCTGAGCACATGGTGCAAAACACTAACAGATTAAGGGCTGAACTCCAGAAGTCAGAACTGGTCTGAAGAGCAGCATTACCGCAGCCAGCATCTTCCTCTGTAGGTGAACTGCAGCCTTTCCCTGAAGCAAGCTAAAGTTTCCAGACCAAAGTCCATCTTTCAGCTTCCAAGAGCCTTCTTCATGGAGAAGACCTCACCCCAGAAGCAGCTGAGAAGTGACAGATGTGCCACTGCATGAAATTGAAAGGCTTTATTACACTCTAAACCACTTGGTGCCAAGGTTACCTGCCCATCTTTTCTGTAGCTCAGATCACTGCAGGCTCACAAGGTATCCCAAATGTTCAAGCTGAGTTTATGGTTTGGGGGTTTAATTTCCCAAACACAGCTGAAAAAAAAAAAAGTCTGACAAACCAGCACACAGCTGCACTCCTTCAAAACAAAGCACGTAATCAAGTTTAAGGCAAAACCTGTAAAGAACAGGAAGGATTGACTTAATAAACAATCTTGTACCACAACAGTTAAAGATCTTGAAACAACTATATCCTCTGAGGACTTTTTGGAGCTGCCACTAACCCAGTTCAACCAGCCCTTAAACCCAGTCTCAAAACTTACACTCTGTGAGGTACTACTGTTTGTTTTAAACAGAAGTTGTTTCAGCAGCCAAAAGAGCTGCTGCACTGCGAAGTGTTATCAAGGCAACCACAAGAATTCTGGTGGAGATCCAACTCCCCACCATCACCCAGAGGCTTGGTCAGAAGCTCCCAATGCGCAGTGAAGTAACTGGAGGTGCCACCTCCCACCTGCCCACACCTGAGAGATGGAAATGCTCCAGCAGAACCATCCAGAGACACAGGACCACCAGCACAGATGGAGTAGCACTGTGACACCCAGGCCGACGTTGTTCGTGCAGTATCTGTGATTAGGGAACCACGTGCTCAATACAAGGGCAATAGGAGATCCCAGACACATACTTCAAGTCCGCCCCTTGACAAAGCCTATCTATCCCAAAGTCTCTGTGGTTTTGAAGTAACTTTTTTTTCTGGACGAGTTACTGTGAACTACCAAGGGGGAAGCTCAAGGTGTCACCTCAAAAATGCAGCTCTTAGAGATTAATTGATATTTTCTATGCTTAACGCAACTTTTTGTAATTATATAAGAACTGACAGCTACTCCACACTGCTTCAGAAGGACTCACCACAACGAGTTGATGAAGTGAAGACGTACACAAGATAGGAAGTGAATACAGCTGAGTGAGACAATTTTAGAACTCTGAAGTTAAACTACTACCAGCATTAACACCTTTCAAGTTCTACTACTTAAAAGAAAAAAAATAAAAGACAGACAACAGCCATGCCACTGCACAGCCCTAAATTCAAAACAAGCCTGGTCAAGCAGAGCGTGACTCAGTGGGCACAGCACAGCAAGGCTTCCATCTGCTCACTGCAGCCTGCCCCACTTGGACCTCAAAGCAACCATCTTCACATGAACTCAACAGAAGAAGGCAGAGGATGCCATCCTGTATTAAACCCTGAGAAATACAGGTGCTTATATTAAGTCCTCATTTTTAGTCTTGAATTTTTACTCTCCACTAACTCTCACAGCCCACAGACAGCTGTACAACCCTACTGTGCAATGAAATTTTGTTCAATGCTTTTATAGATAGATATGCTTTACACTGTATATTTGCTTAGCTTCACGCTGCTAACAGTTAAAGATGCAAACTCTGCTCCTGTCTGCATAACTAACAAATCATCACTGGGCACACCAGCCCCCATGCTCAGCTCCCCTCCCTATAGCCAGGCACATTTAACAGTGCTACAGCTGACACCGACAGCAGCACAGCTGCTTTGGTGAGCATTTTTGCATAAGGGCAGCCACCCTGCATGCACATCAGCTGCAGTGCTCAGTGAATGGTTCAGTTGCTGGTGCTCCATGCATACAAACTGCCCCAACGCTGTCTGCAGGAAGCAGCGTGCTTATCTCAGGCCTATCAACAAGACTGCTGACGACTGAAAAGATGATGCTTTGCTGAGAATAATGTTCCAGAAGAGACTTTTCATTGATGCCCATCTCCCTTGGCGTTCCTAGTAAAAGTAGCTGAAGCCAGAGGTAAAGCAGCAGAGACTGCCCTGCACTCAGCAAACGAGGAGCTAAGTGACACTGACACGGCTGGTACCAGCCTCACATTCTTCCTTTTCACAAGACAGGAGGATGCTGGGAATTACGCCTTACCATTCAGAAGAAATGGGGTAAATCTGCAGCAAAACAACTTAAAAGTAGGAAGTCATTTTTAAAAGTTTTTCCCCACACAAACTCAGTGCTTTTATCCCACATTAGTGGGAAAGGAACTACCATCAGAACCCGGAGACACTCTGTCTTAACAATTAATTTCTGTCACTTCTTTTGCCTTCTGGTCATTTTGGCCACTTACCTTCACGCAGGCAGAAGATGCAGCAAGGGTGCTATTATATAAATTCTTAAAATATCATTTTACATGTATTCCAGCATAATGGGGCGACAGGAGAAATGGCAACAGCCTACAATGCACTAAGTGCATAAAGAGAGCTCCTGCTAGAGTACTAGAAACCCACATCGCCTCCATTTAATGCAACAGCACCTCCATCTTTGTTGTTTTTTTCCTCAAAAACTGAGCATCAAGCATGAGGATAATTCCACCCCCCTACAATTCCTCCTGAAGGGCAATCGCAGTAGAAAGTTGGATGGCTGCAATTCGTCATCAAGCCTATGGGCAGAGTCAAAGCTGGGCTGGCCACAGCAAGCAGGCAGAGGACTGAGGGGGCTGAAGTGTGCAAGTCTGTAGGTGACTTAAAAGCTGTGAGCACTCATTAGTGTGAAACAGATAACCAAAACTGCAGTGATGCACATTCAGTGTATCGGACGAGTTCTCTGAAGCAAAGCTGGAACCCAACTACATCAGCGTGCTGTATTAACTTTGAAGCCTGCAGTGCGACAGATAACTTCCGAAAAGATTTCAATTAAGATGTCCCAGCTGCCTGTGCTGGTAAGACTTGGAAACGTATTTCAGTACAACAACTGCATTTCAACTAGAAGGAACTTCTTATCGGGATTAGCAAACATTGTGCTGCACTCAGCACCAACTTATCATATTTTCTATGGGAAAGCAAAAGCACAGTTACACTCTCATCAGGAAAATCCCTACACTTTTCAGTTGGGCTCCATTTCCATTTACCAGCCATCTATCCAGTAAAAAACACCTCCATTGTTCTTAAGTATCTAAAGACACTTCTGGTACTCCGGGGCCTTGGGACTTTTTTTGTTTAACAATAAAAATACAACAAATTTCCACCTGGCCATCAGTCCTCAGCAAACAACTCTAAAGCAGGATATATAATGAACTGAAAGCATCAGGCACAGCTCATGAATAACCAAGTTCAAAGCACGCAAATCTAATGATTTAAATTTCTGTCTAAGACATGCTGGCAAACTGCAAACGTGTTTTATCCTGCATCGCAGCAGTTTTTATTCCTCACCAAGCCTTAAAATGTTTTTCCTCTTTATTACTGAAGCATATAAGCAGTAAACACATTGAACAAGGAATCATTTCACAATTAATAATATATTGATTCAAGTCTTAGACACGTCTGCATTACCTGCTTCAGATGAGTATTTGCCTACGCTGTCTGCCCCATCATCTTACACTAACAAGCACTCGTTTACAAGCCAAAGCAACACATTTTCCACTTATAGACACCTGAATACAAAGGCTATCTAAACTTGTTTCTGTGCAAGAATAGCTTGCTAACCAGCAGAGCCAAGCTCCAAGTGCTTTACTGCCTTACTCCAATCAGTAACACTAGAAGCTTGACCCGGGTTTTAATTACTCTTCTAAAAAAAAGGCCGTTTGGGGTGCTCCAATTTAACATTTTGAATAAAGCCAGCCGGGCCCTCTTTCTCCAGGGGAGAAGAAACACAAACGGACACAATCACGGATGCTCAGACCGAACTACTTTTGCCTACACATCAATCACAGCCTCCCACCCAGGCCTTGCCTTCGCGGTGCTCAGTCAGATGACGGGAGCGGAGCAGTGCCGGCAGATGGGCAGGCGCCGTTCTCAGCTCTGCCAAGCACAGGTTTCACAGCCACCTGGGCACAGCGTCCCGTTGTTGCCACCAGCTTCCAAGCTCTATCCGCTTGCAAGCAAAACAACTACGGAAGGGGCGTTAAAATACGCCGCTCTCATCTTCGAGACCTCAAAAATGAAAGAGAAACGCCCATCCACAGCAACCCCCCAAAGAACCAACGGGACGGCGGATGACCCAGCAGCACCTGGGCGAGACAAAAGCCGGGGAGCGCCTCCCAGCTTCCTCGGGAGGAAGAGGAGAGGGAAGGAAGCGTTTCGCGGTGCCTAAAGCGAAGCCCACACCCGCGCTGCGCCTCGGAACCACACCGGAGCTGGGCGTCGCTCCCGGAAGAAGCGGAGGCCCAACCTGCGGCACCCGACCTCCGCCTTCCCCTCCTCCCTCGGGCGGCCGGGCGGCACCGCGGGGCTCGTACTGTTCTACGACGACAAGCTGTATTGCGGGCTGGGCTTCGACGAGACCAATTTCGTGACCCATCAA
>JAOWBP010026636.1:0-22572 GCA_028571105.1 Tragopan temminckii | reverse complement strand
AAATGGCTCAGCTCTGTGCTCGCTGCCCAGGGCTGCTCGGGAACGTGCCATGACACAGCACTGCTGTGCTTTCAGCTCGAGCTATTTATACACGGGTTTTCTGCGTGGTTTTGTCTGCTCCAGGAGGCTGTTTACTCCATAAAATAACCCCACTTCAGTTAAATTGCCAGGATTCCTTACCAACTAGATGAGAGTTTCAGCTTGTGGCAGTGCGTAGCTGTGTGTCCAAACGCTACTGAATAAGAAGGAATCTGAGCATTAGGGTATGTCTGGCATCAGTCCCCTAATGCTGCTCGAACCACTTGTGTGTGCAAAGACTGTAGGCCTAGCTATTATTATTTTGGTTTTTGAACCAGTCCAAAAATGTGAGCAGGAAAGAGTGGCAATGCAGACGGAGGACGTGTTGGGGGCTGTTGGTCTGGCAGCATTGCTGCTGCTGAGGCTTGTAAAGCACGAGTCTGTGAATCGTGTTAAGGCACCTTGAACTGTTCTTCCATCCTTGCCTGTTGCCTCAAAGCTGTTTGCAGGTCATGCCGTCTCAGAATAATTGTGAACAATTAGAAGCCAATTTAAATGGCTGGTCTGTATTCACGGCAGCGGTGTATGAGCTAACCAGCTGGAAAGGAGGCAGATTTTCTGTCGCTATGTCTCTTGTCTCCCTCTTGTTGTTCCCTAGCAGCTTTTGCAAGGCAGATATTAGCATTGGGCCAGCATTCAGCTCCCCGTGTGCATTGCTGTGTGCCCCACATGCTCCCAGTGGTCAATGACTGATTCCTACGGCACGGATGCAGCCCAGCAACAAAAAACCTGTTGCATGGTAACCATCATCTCCATCCTGAGGCAACGATTTGAAGAATCCTTTTGCTTCAGGTAAATCAGAGAGCTGCTAGGCGCTCTTCTTGCGCAGGGAGGAGCACAGCTTCATCAGCATGGCTGCTGGCTTCCCAGAAATTGGGCTGCTGGCTGCAGTGTGCTCCTTGGTGTTAGGGAGTGCCCAGAGCAGCTTCTCCTTTGGGGTGGCTCTTGCAGCAAGCAAGTACGTTTTGTTCTTTAGACACACTAACTCTAACTCTGGAGATCCTGCCACAAAGGCCAGCACAGCCTCTGTTTACAGACACTTTCTGAGGTTTCCATTGCTGAGCCAGGCATCGCTCAGCAGGGTCAGCATGTCTGCACAGCGCAGTGCTGCATCCCCATTGAAGGGCGCTGCAGCTCCAGCCTGCTTCACATGAGGCTCTGGGGGAAGGACGAGCCCATCTGCAAGAGGTGTTGGCTGCTCTACAGGCAAAATGCTGCCTGCTCCCAGCCAGCATCTCCTGTGTCTCTTAGCTGCAGTCTCGTGTGGGTTTTTTCAGGTAACAGTGCCATCTGGTGCTGGATCTCTGCTCTTTATCAAGCTTTTCTCAGATTCCTAGGCAGAGGTGGTAGGAGAAGGGCTGCTTTTAATCAGCCATCTTACTGTGAGGCAGCAGGTGGGGGCTGTGTAGCATTGCTCCGGGGGGAGCGGGTTGGTGGGCTGCCTGGGCTGTGTGTTAGGAACAGCTGCCCCAGAGGCTGGGTGTGGGAAGCAGGGCTGTCAGTGCAGGGTGTCTTCCGTATCTTTATGCTAAGCACCGTTATTGTGCTGTTCCTGGGTTCTCTTTCAGGTCTGTTGTACGGTTTTGTAAAGCTTTTTGTCCTGGCTGCTCTACCCCTCCTTCAGCTCCCACAGGTGGGTTTCCCATTGCCTCATCCCTTCTGTGCTGACTGACAGTGCTGGGCTTCTGCAGGCAGGACAGAGGTGTGGGGATGACAAGCTGAAGGCACTGCTGCCCGTTTCAAAGCGATTTTCTTTCCAAGCAAAGCAGAGGAGCAGTGGCTCTGTGCAGCTCAGGTCAATGCCCACCTGCTGCCCCTGTCTTCCCAACCACTTCTGCCAGTGCCGTGCTCCCTCTGCTGGGAAATGCTTTCAGATTTCCTCCTGTCCCATCCAACAGCAGCCTGATAACCTTCCTGCCTTCTCATCTTCCTTCCTGTAGTTATTGCCTTGTTCTCAGCCTTCTTTTTTGGATCCATGGGCTCATCAGGCCAGGGAACGTCTTGCAGTGATTTCCAAAATGTCATGTACGTTTGCAGAGCTACAGAAATGATCTGTTACTGGTACAATAAATAGCGTTTGACATTCTGGGATGAGGGAAATCCAAGTAAAAGATTTATTTTTGCTGAGATTTATTATGAAGCCAGATTCCTCTGCTCTGAGCACTGTTTACCCATGTTATAATTAAACTGAACTTTTGCTGCATCTAATGATTTACTCATATATTTATTTATTTATTTATTTATTTATTGCCAAATTCCTGTTGGAAAATGAAAGCAGAGCCTCTCAGGGAAAAGGAAAGCAGGGCCCCCTGGTGTCCTGCTGCCATAGGACCTGGAAGTATTTGTTGGGAGTGAGAACACGTTGCTGTAAGCAAAGGGCCTGCAAGAAAGGCATGGTACTTCTGTGGCAGCATGGGGCTGAGGCTGCTGCTGGCAGTAGGATCCTTATGGGCTACCTGTAGGTGCTGCCTTCTGCTGATTTGAACACACGTGCTGGCTGCACAGGAAGATTAAACCCAAAGTTTGCTTTGGTGCTGCTTAGGGTAGGGTGGGCGATGCATCCCATGCTGAGTGCCAGAGGGTTGGCACGTGCATGGTGTCATGAGCAAGAGTTGTAATGTCAGCAGTCTGCAGGTAGTGCTGGAGCACTGCTGATGCCATCTTGGCTTCTGTGAAGTCCTTTAAAATGTTTCTTTCAGATTTAGGGAGACTTTTAGCAACCGTCGCTCTGTCCTTCTGCCCCTGGAGTTAATCATCATCCTGACCTCGTGCTGAGCAGTGTTTGCACGGCCCAGAACAGCCTCACCAACACCCTACTGTGCCGAGTGTAGGAAATGAAGGTCCTGTTTGCTGTCCTTCCCTGTCTGAGCAGTCCGGAGGGGAACTGTACGTTCTGAACGGCACGCTCATGAGTTCTGACAGTTAATTCAGTGCAGGCCATGCTGAATGCTTTTCAATCTCTCGGTACAATTTCTAACTAACTGAATGTTTTCTGTGCTCTCTCAGATCGTCTGCCTGGCAGGACCACAAGCTGCACACGCTCCTGGGAGGGGTTTGGCAGGGCAGAACTTTGCCAGTCAGCACCATTTTGCTCTTGCTGCCATTCAGTCTCATCCCACAAGGGTTGTTGTCAAACCCTCTGCTTTCTGTTTCCTAGCTCTTCTGCTCTTTGAGGTCATGCAGCTTTGGTCCTTGGAAGCTAGAATTTTCAGTGGTCTTTGTTCTACCTCCTCCTCTTTCCCCTCTTTCCTTGCCCACAACATCTCCTGCCTGGGAGCCTGCAGCTGCTTCAAGTCAGAGTAAACCAAGGCTCATCTTCTGCAGGATTCTCCTCCTGCCTTCTTTCTTCTCCTGCTTTCTAGACAGCTCCTGTGCAGCACAATATGATCAGTGTAATAGAAATATCTTTCAAGGGAGGTGAGCTCTGCGTGCAGAGCATGTTTTTCTAAGAGTTGTGTTTGGTGCCACCGGTAGTTCTGATGCTGAAATTCTCTTTAAAACATCTCAGCTTCAGATGTTTGGGATCTTTGAAATTCTGAACCTTTGTCACCTAACTCTGTGCATCCGTGCTGCATTTGGACAGCTGACCTGCTATTCTGGACACCTTGTTTGGGTTTAAATAAACAGCTTGTGTTGATTGCCGTGCTGCTGTTGTAGCTGATTAGAATTTGGGTGTGCAGTCAGAGTTTAAAATAAAAATTAAGGGCTGAAAACAACAGTGACGCGTTCCATGTATAACACCTCAACCTGGCTAACGAGGAGACCTTAGGGCAGTGATGGATCTGAAAGATGTTTTTTTTTTTTTCTATTGCCTTTCTTCTGCTGAGAGAGCTGACTGTCCCTATCACCGGACAGGCTTTATAAAATTGCAAGTAATGCTTTCTCTATCTTTATTTGCAAATTCAGCAAGAGTGTGTGGAAATGGCTTAAGTGAGAACAGTTACACAAGCTGGGTGAGGAGAGTGCTGGGATGTGCAAGATGGAGAAAGAGCCAAGAAAGAGCTGCAGGCCTGTGCTGGTCAGGGCCTGGAAGCCAGGCTGCTGGTGCTGCTGTGCTGCTGCCCAGCTCTGCTTTGCTCACGTGGAAGCACTTCCATGCTGCACAGAGCTCGTGTGGCTGCTGGTGGCTCACTGCTGGGGGAGCTCATCCATCGCATGGCAGCACAACCAGCTGCAGAGGCTTCACATCCAGCAGTTGTGCATTCATATCTGTTAGTTATAAGCAGTTACCAAAGGGAAGAGTGGGTGTCTGCTGCTTTTTCTCCTTCATGCTTGTGTGTTTATTCCCAGAGTTCTTGTTGTAGTGGATTAAACCTGCATCTGGCATAGGGACTGTGTTGGAGATAGGGGCTGTGGGACCACACCAGCACCTTTCCCAGGTTTGATTTGTCATTGTGCAAACATTGCAGCTGTCAGAGACAGCAGTGACACACTGTGAACTTGGTTTAACTTGCTGTTGGCAAGAGCTGTGCTGGATCAGGTGTCATCCTCACAGCCAGGCTGAGCTGGGCAGTGCTGGGAGCTGAGCAGAAATTGCACTGCCATGGCTCACCCACATGGAACATGTGCTCCCAAATCTTTGTGCCTCTGCGTATTGAAGGCACCGACCTGTGGCGTGGTCTGCCTTGAGCCAGGGTGGATTGCAATGGTGAGAGGTCCCGGCCATCATGGTGCCCATGCTGTGCTGTGGAGTTCCCCAGCACAGCTTGGTCTGCATGGTGCATGGAGAAGTGAAGTCCTCTGAGCATGGTAAGGAGCCCCTGGGCTGCGGGTTGGTGTGCGTGGGAGCAGCAGGTGGTGACTGTGGGAAAGGTGTGCTGATTGCTGATGTAAGAAATCACTGGGCTGAGCAAAAGCTACTGGGGCTTAATGATGTAATGCTCTTTCCTATCTCCAGTTTCAGCAGCTGCCCAGCTTCCCATCAAGTGAGAGTATTCAGCTGAGGGTGGGAACATGATTATGTTGGTGCTTGTTCCCTAAGCAGAAACCCAAATGCTCTGTACCACCCCCATGCAGTATGAAGTACACCAGAGCTGGTGGAGCAGCCCAGGTGTTCCTGCTTTGGTGGTATGTCCCTGAGCTTGGACACTGCTTCAGTCCTGAGTACTGGAAAGCAGTACTGAGTAGAGGGCAGCAACTGAGTGCCAGAACCACTGTGCTTCTTGGATCTGCTTGTCTTGTAGTGGTGCTTAACCCATGGACCTGGTGTGTGTGTGCTGGCTGTGCTTTTCTGCCTGGGTGAAATGTGTATGTTGTTATGAGCATCGTTGGCTTTTTGAATGTAGGTAAATGTGGATTAAAAAAGATGAGAGGGCAACACAAGCAGAACATCCCTGGAATGTGAGGTGTTGGAGGTTGCTGAGCTCAGCTCGGTGTGCTGGTGAGTGCATCTCTGGGGAGCTGGGAGTTCTTGTTCCTGGGGCTATTGGCAAGGCACTTGGCTAGAACAGAAAACTTGAGCTGTGTTAATACTGACTTTCATGGAGGCAAATATAGCAGCTGGGCTGTAAGTCCCTATTTTAAAAGTGTATCCAGCTCCCTGGCTGCTGAGTGAGAGGCCGACCTCCCATGGATGATGATCACAGCACAGGGATTACATAGGAGAGGAAGAGTGACCGCACTGTTGTGTGTTCAGGAGCAGCCACTCTGGTGTGCTCTGGTTGGATTTTGTGCTTTTAATGGTCTTTGCATGATACCGGACCTGCAAAGTATTTATTTCTGGGCTGGTGTTCTGCCTACTCCTTGGCTTGCTTTTCCTAGCAACTGAGGCAGGTGGGTCTGGTGCACAGAGCTGAAAATAGTCGTGCTGCCTTTACAGACAGAGCCATCAGAGAGCAGGTTAAGTGCAGTCCCCTGCAGAGAAAGCTCGATGCTTTGCTTTTGGAAGAAACTGCATGGTTATATCCTTCAGGTGCGAGTGACTGGGAAGGGAATGCTTGTACAGCTTCCCTGATTTACCTGGGATGCCTAACGTACAAATATTGCCCGTGCCAGGCGGCGTCAGCTTGGGTAATTCAAGTGTTGTTCAATACAGAACAAAGCAGAACGGCTCAGTGGTGGGTGATGAGTTGGTTTAATCTGGCATTGCCCTAATGCGTGTTGAAATGAAGCTGTCATTACACACTGAGCTTTGCATTAAGAGAACTCCTCAGTTAAAACCCCCAAACTGCTGCTCACAGGTGTGCAGTTACCGGAACGCGACTATTGCTGTGACTGTGGTTCTGGATGTTAAGGGCTCTCTGTACAGTACTTCAACAAATAATTTTAGAAAGCATTATAAAAAAGGATGTCTATCTGTGCCCTGGTGGGCTGTGGGAGGCTATGAATGCTTCCCCGGGCTGGAAGTGGGCTGTAGGAGGCTTCAGGTTTCCCTCCCCACTGCAGCTGAGACTCAGGAGCTGCCCTAAAAGCCTCACTGGCTGCCTTGCTTCCTGCCTTACCGAAACATGCCATCAAGAAGGCAATAAAAACTCAGGTGCTTTGCTTTGATTCCGGATCCTGCCCTCAGATTATAGATTTATGTCTTAATTTTGCAGAGCGGGCTGTAAGCCAGGGTGTGGGCTAGGATGAGATGCTGACAAAGCACAGTGGGTTTGGGGCCGGGTTCAACCAGTAAAGTGATGCATGTAGCAGGAGCAGAGAGGTGAATGCTGGAAGTGAGATGTGAGGGAGGCTCTGTCCCTGATACACAGCTCGTGTGGTGCTTCCCGAAATGCATGGTATGTAGTTAATGTGTTTGCAGAGCTCAGATTGATGCAAATATGCTCCTGAGCACTGAAATGCAGATGAGAAGTGGCCCTGTTCTGCAGGGGGAAATCTTAACCAAGCAGCCTTGTGTCCTCCCCATTAGTATGCTGAGAACATTATCCCTCATACAGCATTTTTGTCATGCATTAGATGGGAATTGGGTTTTGCTGTTTTAAGCTTATTAATAGCATTTAATGAAGCAGCCTGCAAGTAGACTTCAGATGAGTGAAGCAGCTTGCAGAAGGGTCACTGCTGCAAGGACACGGACAGTTTAACTGGCCAGGAACTGTTGGGTCCATCCAGTGATATCTTCTCTACCAGCAATGTGTGGGAGTGCTGGAAGCCTCTTCAGTCCAGAGGGATGAGATGCTGTGCATTTGTTTGCTATGCTAAGTGCCAACACTAAGCCCAGTCTCTCTCTTTTTTTCTCCCCCTTTAGCTGAAGCTTGAAGATCGCTCTGTGGTCCCTCGAGACGTGGTCAGACATATGAGCTCCAGTGTAAGTGCTCTTTTCCATGTCCCTTTTTGTTCGTAACACTGCTGCATGGATTTCTCAGACTTGCCAAATTGCCTGAATGGAACTGAACAGTACTGATTTGAGCGTGTTCTATTTTTAGTGTGTCTAATAGAACTAGCAGCATCTCTTGAAAATGAGATGCTGATAAGGCTGCCTCACTGCTGTTGGGTATCTGCAGAGGTCTCCTGAGCACAGGCAGCCTGGCAGTGTCAGCTCATGAGACAAACCTGCCCACCTGGGTGTCCTTTCAGTTTCAAGTGAAGCTGCTCTGAGATGTGGGGAGTGCAGACCTGCAGCAAATCCCAGCACTGCTAATGCAAGACACACCGAAGCATCTGACACAGCTAGGTTGACAGAAAACAAGCTGGCTTTTAATCATCAGCCTGTAATTGTTACCTTGACGCTTTACTATTTAAGCCCTAGTCATTCTATGCTAGCTTTACAGTATTTGTGCACATCTGAGATGTGTAGATTTGTCTTCTTGTAGGACACACTGGGAGCACTGTCCCAGTATTGATCATCTGATGAGATGGGATCCCTCAGGAGCTTAGCTGGGCTGGCAGCTTGGTGCTGCTGCTCACAGCTAACCTATAGCCCTGAGCCATATGGGCTGCCAGGTGGGTGCTTGCATCTTCTCTTGACTTGCTCCCAGCAGTGTGGCTGCCCATGTGGTGCTCAAACAGACACTGGTTGCTGTGGTTGCACCACATGGTGAGCTGCATGCACGGAAAAGGCCATCCTCTGACCTGGCTGAGTGTTTGAAATAAAGCCTCTTTTATCCATTAAGAAAAAAAAAAAAAGTCAACCCAGTCCTTTTGCACAGAATGTTCCAAAGACAAGAAAAAGGTAGGAAAAAAACCTTGAAGGGTAACTTGAAAAATGCTGAAATAAAGCATTTTCTTAAGAAATCAAATTCTTGTTTGAAGTGGAAATTTGGGTTCAACATACCTTAGTAAAACTGCAGCTCTATGAAAACATTTCAATCCAGAACAAGGAACTGCTGGCAAATGGAAATATCAGCAGCTCACAGTGCTGTACCTGGCACAGCTGGACACTGCTCTGTATCCTCTTGCTCAAAGCAGGATGTTTTCTGTGTCCTTTCTCTCAATTGCCTGTTTCTAATGCTTTTTACCATCCTGAAAGCTTAAAGTCACTTTGAGCTGTTCTCTTCTTGGCAAATGTGGATACGCTGCTTTTGTTTGCAATTTCCATACTCACTGGAGCACAAATGGGCTTCTCCAGCTTGCTGCACATATGTTGGTAGGTACACTGGTGTGTCCCAGCAGGCGTTCTGCACGCTCTTATTTTCAGTTTGCGTGTTTAGACGTTGGCTTTTACTTGACCATTTGTGCTAGTGGCTGATAACGTCATTTTATCGATAGGATGTTGGGTAAATAACTCAGGTTTTTTCCTCCCCTCAAAAACGTGGTGTATCTGAAGATGACCCGAGCTTCACCTTAATCTCAAGTATATTTTAAATCTCGGTGGGAAATAAAGCAATTAACCCCTTCTGTCCCAAAGAAAAATGTTAGATGTATTGCAAAAAATCACTACCACGTTTACAATAGGAGAGCTGTGGCTGTCAGCCTGCCCCACACCACTTGGCCTGGCAAGTGCACAATGAGGAGCTTGCTCTGTATGCACTGCACTCCCAGGGCTCGTTTGTAACCTTGGGTGGGAAGGACTCGAAATCCTCTGTTCCTCAAGAGAGGAGCTGACTCAAATTCAGTGCTTCTCGTCTAGCACTGAGCGCGAGGAAGGAATGCCTAATGCATGAAATGAGGTCATTTTCTCTGAATGCGGTTGGGCCCCCATGAGTCTAATCCAGATGGATGCAGAATGGTGGCAGACTCCATTTTTCCAGGTGATGCTTGGGGGAAAAGATCAGAAATAGGGCTGCAGTCTGTCAGGCACCCAGATTTGTTGCTTTGGAGGGTGCTGGGTGCTGCTGCCCCTTTAAATTGAGCAGCGGTAGGTGGAGATCTCCTTGTTAGAAGGGAGTATTGAGGGAGTGAGTCGGATGGGAGGTACGTGGTGTGGGGGTCTTGGAGCTGCTGTGCTCTCAGATAGGAGACTGATGGGTCAGGGGATGAAACTCCTTTTGCTTTGGGACCGCATTGCTGAGCACTGCTGCAGCCTCGCTGTGATTCAGCAGAACTTCCCTGCCCGCAGCACTGCCTCTGTGGTGCAGGGCAATGCTTCATGTGACAGCGAGGTAAATAAACCCAGAACAGCAGTTTAGCAGCAGATGAGAGAGGAGAGCCAGCATCAAGTGCTCCTGTCACTTCTCAGGCCACTCGCAGCATTGATCTCTGCTTTCTTAACCGTTGCATGTAAGTCTGTGTTCTCACTCAAGAACTTAGCAACTGGAAGGGGACACGAGCTGGACCAAACCCTCTGCTCCTTCCCATGATCAGGTGACACCCTGCTGTGTCAGATGGGCTCTGGGGATGCCAGGCACTGGGGTGCTGACAGCACTGGTTGCTTTGTTTCAGTCGATTCAGGTGGGATGAGAGACTTGAATCCCAGAACAGCAGCAGCTTGAGGGTTTTTTGTTTCTCTGGCTGCTAGCTAAGCAGTCTATAGCACAGACTTAACAAACCCTAAACGGCAAAATGTGAGCAGAGGATGGATGGGCTATATTTAAGTAGCAGAAGCTGGAGTCAGGGTGAGGGTTCTATTTTAGCATGTGCCACTTCTGAGCAGGCCTTGCTCATCCCGTGGCCAGAACCTTGCTGGCAGCAGCTGCTTGACTCAGGTGTGGTTCTGGCACAGCTTGTTTGGGTCTCTGCAGAGGTGTCAGTGGGCAGCAGGGCTCTGCAGGGCTCCTCCTGGCACTGTGCAGGCTGCTGGCTATGCCATGTTTAGTGCAGCCATCGGCTGTAGCTGAGAGAGTTAGGAAGCAAAAGAAACCTCTCTAGAACTGTAGAGCAGTTGGAGGGGATGAAGCCCTGCTGCCCTGAGCTGTGCCAGCCTGGCTCCCCCAGCCCTGCTGATACACTGGCACAGCTCTGCGAGGATGTGGCACGAGGACATTGCTGTCTTTGTTGTTTTGGGAGCTGTACCCTGCAGGACACAGGCTGCTGTAATTCCAGGAAGAGGATTGCAGCATGCAAGGTGGAAATGCAGCCAATCTGGGCTGAACAGCCTGCCCAGGTGCCATTCTGGGCTGTGGGGCGTCTTGGCTCCCAACAGGAGGTGGGATGAGCTGAGCACCAGCAAACTCGTGGCCTTCCAGAAGGGCCACCCAGGGCTCTGGGTGAAAGCCTTGAATAAATATTTGATGTGGCCAATAGAACAACATGCTTATAAGTGGACCGAGCAAACAAATCCACCTCTCACCAAGTGTAAGCACTTCCAGCATTGTGCTCAAGTCCTGCTGGAGCAGTGACCTTCGTGTTTGAGATAAGGACAGCCTTGAAGTTGCTGATAGCAGGGCATTTGTCACACTGTCCCTCAGTCCACTTTTATGGTGGACTGTGGGCTTTAATAAATAAAAGTATGGATTGTCCCAGCTGTCAAGGGCCAGGGCAGCTGCTGTGTCTGACAGTGTTTGGGTTAGCAGCCTGTCCTTGCAGGCTTCTGCCATATGTGTAAGCAGTGTATGTATTGCCAAACTATCCCCAGAAGGCTCCTGACAGCATGTGGTATTTTCTTTGGGACAAAAAGGATTAAAACTTTGCTAAAAAGTGACAGAGGCAATGACAACCACTGTGTAATTGAATCAACTGTAAATTATCTGATGTGAAACCTTGACATCTGAAAGGTGCCAGATTTTTTTAGTATGACAGCAGGTGAAGCCCATTTATAACGTCCTGCACAATCAGGCTTTACATGAGAAGGCACAGATTGCTGTGCACAGATTATGCACAGAGCATGTGCATCTGTGTGCAAGGCCTCCTCTATGTTCTAAACCCTTCTCTTCTTTTGTGTTTCCAGGACAGCCAGTGTGGGACTGTAATTGATGTCAATATAGAGTGTGCTGTGAAGCTGGTAGGAACCAACTGCATCCTGTACCCTGTCAACAGCAAAGACCTGCAACATATCTGGGTGAGAACACAGCCAAAACAAACAGTGGAGCCAGGGTTTTGGTGATGGGAAGAATGCTGCTGTGTTCCAAGCAACTTGTGCAAAGGAAGCATCTGTGCAAGATGCATCTGCAGCTTGGTTTTATTTTAAAGCATCCTCCCTGGGAGAAGGTGGAGCATCTCCTCTTCTGCCCATCTGTTCTGTGTTTCTGAGCACATTGTTGAGATCAGGCTGACTTTGGAAGGTAAGGTTGTCAGTAAATTGTGAGAGCTTCCATATTGAGATTGTCAGGTGACAATACGACCACAGCCCCTCAACACTGGCTCAGCAGTGTTGTTAGTGCTTAAGCAGTGAGAATGCTAAGGGGAGTCGAGCAGCTTTTTGTTGAACTGAAACATTCCTGGTTCTCCCATTTGTGCGGGTGGGGGGTTTTTGGATGCTGAGTGGTATAAGGCTTTATTAATTACAGAAATTCAGGACTGTTTAAATGGAGAATCTGTACTGTGCTCTGACTCTTCAGTGTACCTTAATTCAAGCTTACAGCAAGGTCTGCAGCTGCTGTCTGAAATCCCCTCTGAGGTCGCTATCCAGTCTGTGTTACATGAGGATTTACTGGTTCGAAATACAAGGGCTGATGTTTATAAAGCTTGTTTCCCGTTTTCTTCACAGCCCTTCATGTATGGTGACTACATAGCCTACGACTGCTGGCTGGGCAAGGTATATGATCTGAAGAACCAAGTCATCCTTAAGCTTTCCAATGGAGCCAGGTACTTCCTTCTATCGAATGCCTTCTAGCTTTCATGATTCTGATCTGTTTTAGGAGAAGTAGGCACAGGCTGAGCTTCTCATTCATGTGTTCCTGTTAAGTCATCTGCTTGCTTTATCCTTGGATATAGAGTACAAATACGTCTTTATCTGAAAACGTCACTGATTACCCTCTGGAAACGTGTTATCTGAAGGATGTTATTTTTGTCAGTCCCAGCAGATCAGCCCTCCAGAACTAAAATATGTTGGTTTTTAAAACTGCGCTTCTGCTCTGGAAAAAATGGTTGTTTTGACATATCATGAATTCCAGACTTCTCAGTAGGAGAGTCTGCCTCCTCTGACAGGCAGGGAGGGAGGATTCTTACCTTAAAGCATCTGCAGAAATGTGGAAGCTTGCAGGCTGGTGCTTCCTATTAATGATGAAAAAACAGCCCAAGACTGAACTTAAGTCGTTATGGTCAGCTCTGCTTTATCTGCACTGTTATTTACAACAGTGTTAGGAATGTTTTTAATGAGAATGTAATCTAAAGCCATACCTCCTGAGAGAGATTTAACCAGGAGCATTGCGAGAGTTTTCTTGTTACCTTAATGTGTGGTTCTGCAGAGCCAGTAAATGATTTGAATTGTGATCCTTGTGCATGTCAGACAGGAACATGTAAATTGAAGCCCTCTGAACTCTGTGCTGTTACTGAGGCCTGTCTGCTCTTAGTGATGCAGAGGAAGGAAGGAGCCAGTGGAGGGCCGGGAGGCACACAGGCATGGCAGCTGGGATACAACCCATCTGTCGTGTAAATTGGATGGTAATGATTTAAAAAAAATAAAGAGGAAAAAAACAGCTCTGCATTCAGCTTTTTCTAAGAGAAGTGAGCGTTGCAAAAGCTATAAAAGACTACTGGTGGATGCTTCTGTGATTTTCTTGACTGTTTGAGCTTTTGGTTAACCCAGACTGGAGGGCTCTTACACATCTGCTAAACTGGGAGTGAAAAATAGCTGCATTTCTCTATCTGCACCGCCTGCAGTTATGGGTGGAACTTAAAACCTTGCTCGGTTTCTGTTAGCAACTCATGCATAGCTGTGTCAAATGAGGTAACTGTTTTTGAAATCTTTGTAATGAATCATTTGAAATCCCACCAGAACTTAGTCTGGACATAAAGCTGTTACTGAAGCAAGCATACCCAAACTGCCTTTAGCTTCCTGCACCAGTGTGGATAACAAATGACACCTCTGCAGCAGACAAATCTTGACCAGTACCTCGCATATTACTTAATTTTCTTATTTTTTACTCACTGAATGGAGCCTTTGAATACCAGGCAGTGTTTTTTACAACTTGTCTGTAGCCAGCTCTGCTCTGGACCATAAAGGCTCAGCAATATGCATGTGGACAGACCCACTCAGGCAGCAGCAGTTAATCTGGTGCTGTTTGGCTCTGGAAATGTGACAGTCTCTTGTCTGCTCTCCAGGTGTTCTATGAGCACAGAAGATGGAGCCAAGCTGTATGACGTCTGTCCTCACGTCAGTGACTCGGTGAGCTTCTGGTTCTCCTGAGAGCCTCTTTGGTCAAGTTTAACTCATAAGCTTTTTGCATAGGAGGGAGAGGGGAAGGGCAAAACCGCAGTTATTTATAGATGCTTAAAGTTAAGTGATGCATTACATCTGAAGAACAGTTGGCTGGATCTTCTCTTAAGTAAGGTGTAATGAGATGTAGCTTAAAGGTTTCCCTGCCTATAGCAGAGGGGTTGAAACTAGGTGATCTTAAAGGTCCCTTCAAACCCAAACCATTTTAGGATTACTAACAAGCAGATTTTCAGCAGATATTACGTTTAGTGTATCCCACTGTGTGTTTTGCAAACAAGTCACACAGTATTCAGTCAGATGGCTGATGTCAAGGTGGTTCACTGTCTGCTCTGTATGTGCTTGAAAAGGCTCTTGCTCCATTTAGTATTTTCAAATGTAATGCTGTCTTCTGGAAAAGGGTATGCTGTATAAATGATGTTCTGCTAGAAGCACGTTTCTAGATGGTGTGGAATACTCTCCGGCTGTTGTTGTCTGTTGCATGCTCTGAATGGAGAGCTGCCATCGTGCTGGAGTTTTCCATATCATGGTTGGGAAGGTTCTGCTGGCTGTGTGCTGATGGAATCTCAACTTCCTCACCTTGCAAAGCAGACAGCAGCTTGCTTCTCCTTCCAAATGGCATCAGCAGGGCCTCGCTGTGTTCTCAGCAGCTTTATTGGGAGTTGGCTGGGAGAATAGCATGTAATTCATAAAAACTAAAATGCTGTCAGCCCTTATCCTTCCCAGCCTTCAAAGAGAAGATCTGAAACTGCATTTCTGTTCCTCTATTTCATGAAGAGTAAATGGAATATAATTGTAATAGGATGCGCTGCTGTGATTTTCTTGTTCTGCACAAAAAAGGTGTGGTCTGTTGCTAGACCTTCTTTGGTATTTTAGTCTCTGCTATTTTGGGTTGCACAGCATTATTGTGCTTGCTAAATCTGTGTTGAAGCAGCATCCACATTTTGAGCACTGATTTTGAGATCTTTTTTGAGTCAGGCTGCCTTCAGAATACATGGAGTCCTATAGAGGCTCGCAGTTTTGTTTTCAACTTGAGTTATCTCCAGTGTTACCCTTGATCCTGTGCTCAGAATTGCTGTTAGGTACACACCTGATCCAGATCTCATTGCACTGCTCTTATCCTTTCTGACAAATTACAAGACTTGCTACATTTTTGTGCTCTGTATTCGATCTACTCTAAACCGTTCTGTCCGCCCCCACATCCTGAATCTTGGCTCATCAAATTGCTCTAAATATCAGTGGAAAAGAGTTCTAGGAAATAATTGTTTTCTTTATAGCCCTGTTCTGTTTTCATAGGATTGTTGTGTTGACTAATCCACCCAAGGCAGGAAGAACACTTACAAAGCTAGTCTGACAGATGGAGGAGTGAAGGCAGGAATCCCCTGGCTTGCTGATAGCTGCAGGAGCTTGAACTGGAGCATGGAAAAGAGATCAGGTGTCCCTGCCCAGGACTGTGGCCTCTGTGGCTGCCTTGTTACTGAGAACATAGGTGTGAAATCCGTATCTTTTGTTTCTTGCAAATACCTTTGCTCCCCTTCTGAGTCATGATCCTGTATGAATGTGTGATAGAGCAGGTTGCTATAGAAACTGCTGGGTTGGCTTCAGAAGCGAGCTTTAAGAGATGGGCAACTTGCTAGTGAGACTTTTTCCTTTATATTAGCCTTGCTGATCACGAACAAGGGAAGGGAAAGGCTGCAATCTTAAAACTTCTGTCCTTTACGCTGTTTTTTTCCTCCCTTTCCCTCGCAGGGTCTCTTCTTTGATGATTCATATGGCTTTTATCCTGGGCAAGTCCTCATCGGGCCTTCTAAAGTCTTCTCCAGTGTACAGTGGCTCTCGGGTGTGAAGCCTGTTCTGAGCACAAAAAGCAAGTTCCGAGTGGTGGTGGAAGAGGTAAGAACTGCCAGGCTGACACAGGGCCACTTTCTGCACGGAGCAGCTCCCTGGCTGGCAGCTTGGAGCAAAGTCAGCTTGCCATGGTAACCTCCCAAGAGCAAACGCACTGTGGTTCTGTTCTGAAGTGACAAATGTTTCACTGTGGGCTGACAGGACTTTTGAGCATGGTTTGGCTTTTCCTCCCAAGGGTCCTTGCTGGCGCCTTGTAAGGTGACCATGTGCCAGTACACTCAGAGGCTTGTAGGGCTGATCATTAGGGTAGTAGAAGCACCTCTTCCATTGAAAGTTAATGTTGCGTGCTATGCAAAAAGGGAGGAATGTTGCTGACTCCTTGCTGAAAGAGGGAGCAATTCCAAGTCCATTAGTGTGTCTTTGTGACATTGGACTGCTGAGCTGTATGAACTATAGCTTCCTTCCAAAGCCAGATGCCATCTTCCTTGAAGCTAAAAGCTGTGGGAGCGCTCAGTGTTGCCCACAGCCATGCTGCAGAGGAGCTGAAGTGGTTCTAGATGTTGGGAAACTACACTTAAATGACAAAAGCAGATTTGCTGCTTTCCTTTACTTAAGTTTTCAGATCCTAGGCACGGATTTGGGAAAGCTGAAAAATGAAACCCCTCTCTCTTTACATTGCAGGTGCAGGTGGTAGAACTGAAGGTTACTTGGATCACTAAAAGCTTCTGTCCTGGAGGTACTGACAGTGTGAGTCCTCCACCCTCAATAATCAGCCAGGAGAACCTGTCCAGGTGAGAGCAATTGAAAACCTTCTGCACTGTCAGGGTGTGCACAAATGTGGGTGACATGCCTGCAGCTGATTAGACACAAAGCTGTTTTTTTTCCCCCTCCTTGTCATATGCCTACATCCCAAAACTTCAAAAAAGTGAAGGAATAACTATGAATCCTAATGTCCCACCGCCCTCTCCTAATGCTCTCCAGTCAACAAGTGCGTACCCTTGTCCTTCTGTTTGTGCCTGAAATAGGCTTCACCTGTTAACTGTGTGTGCAGTAGGGAAACAAAGTGTCCTGCTTTGGGCCCGTGCTGATGCTGAGGGAGCATCTGGTGCCCTCTGCAGGCTGCAGCTGCAAAAACAAGCGGGACAAAATTCAGAAAGAAAAGTCAGATGAGTAACAGCACAACAAAGCGTAGTCCTGCCCTGGAGCTCGTGGGGAAGCTGGAGGAGAGGAGCACTCAGATGGCAGCAAAAAACACTGCCAGCTTGAAATGTGTCTTGGCAGCTGTCTCTGGGAAGGAGAACTAGAGGGAGAGGAGTTACTGGTGTTCCACCCAACCCCTTTGTGTCCCCAGGCAGTCCTTTGTGAGACTTTCCACTCCTCCTTTGCAGTGGTGTGCCTGGGGAAGGCTTGGTGTGGTGTTAGCTTCTACCACCCCAGAGGAAGTGCTGTAGTCAAGAGGACGTGCCAGCCTTGTGAAGGCCCTGGTTGAAGCAAGGTTCTGTTACTGCTTTTTCTCTTTGCTCATGGCTCTCCTTTCATCCTACCAGGGTAAAGCGTCTGGGGTGCTTTGACCATGCCCAAAGGCAGCTTGGAGAAAGGTGCCTCTATGTGTTCCCGGACAAAGTGGAACCTGCAAAAATCACCTGTGAATGCCCAGAGAGGAACTGTGTCCTGGGTGAAGGATCAGTTGCCAAAAAGGTGAACTTAGGAGGGTAAAGGGAGGGACGTGTGACTTCTCTGACCGTTTCTGATTGCTGTGGTTTTTAAAGCATAAATCTTCTTGTGGTCCAAAATGTGACTCCTGGAGTGATTGTAAAGAGTAATGGCTTCTTGATGCCAGCAGCGAAGTCACCTTGTGCAGCAGTCTCACTGCACTGGGAGAGGCATGCAGCTAATCCACAAGAATGTGAACAGGACACTGAACACAGGGGTGTCAGCTTGCAGGGACGAAGCTGTGCTCTGACAGCCTGGACTTACGCTAACAAAAACATGCACTTATCCTCACGTTTATCTTGGAGCCAAAGCACTCAGTTCAATCCTTGCTGCAGTGATACTGAGGAATGTCTGCTTCCTAGGCCAAATGAGTCATGCTGTGACTTTACATGTTGACTGTAGAGCAGTGGTGTTCCTAGAATAACAGGATATCAGCAGTGTGGATGGTGACCTCCCTGCGCAGCTGCGCCTGTTGCATAGATTAACTTGTGTAGCCTGTTGTGACCTTCCAAAACAAGAAAGTTCAGAGCTTGCTTAAAATAGCCTGAAAGAGCAAAGCTGACTTGCTCAGGACTAGTCTGCTGCTGGTATTTGCTCCTAAGTAGAGCAGTGGTGAGATGGCTGTAGTGTTATCGCTAGCATGGCTCTTGCTAGTCTGTACATTTCACCATACCAGAGTATTCTGCAGAGTGCTGTATTCCTCTGTATTCACCATTCCTGGGTTGTCTGCCAGTTTGCTTTGTATAAGCACCTTGTTTGACCCAGATCTGCTTTCTGCAGGTGAGGAGACTGCTGAAGAAGCAGATAGTGAAGATCATGTCATGCTCCCCAGAATCTCAGGGTACCACTGAAGCCCCGGACAAAGAGCCTGCTCCAGCTGCTGACCAGAAATCAGAAGACCTTAAGCCTGGCTCAAAGTGTGAACTGGAGGACTCTTCCAATGGTGCACCGAGCGCGGGGGAGAGGAAGGAGGAGCAGCCTGAAGAAACAGGGAAGGACAAAGGGAGAGCGGCAGTGAGACAGCAGCCTCCTTTTCTGCTGAAAGATGAGGGATCAGCTGATTACAGGCTGCAGTCCATGGAGCAGGATGCTGATGATGAGGCAGCTGATGACACAGATGATACTAGCTCTGTCACCTCTTCTGCTAGCTCCACCGCCTCATCCCAGAGTGGCAGCGGCACCGGCCGCAAGAAAAGCATCCCTCTTTCCATCAAAAACTTGAAGCGGAAGCACAAGAAGAAGAAGACCAAGATCTCAAGAGAATTTAAGCCAGGAGACAGGTGAGTCGGGTTTCCAAACCTAGGTAGAGCTGCTAAAATCCCTTTCAGATGTAAACCACCTCCTCAGTATGGGTGGAGAATGATGGTGTGCCTCACGTTGAGACACTGCTTGTTAGTAACCAGGAGTGTTTACCTTGCGATGACTGTGCAGTGGCCTGTGTGAAATCAACTTGATTTGAGTCCAGCTTCTGATGAAACTGTGGCCACGTGATGTGACACTGATGCTGGTCCAGCTCAGCTGTGCTTCAGGGCATCTACAGAATATCTGTGCTGCGCTCGGCTCTGTGCGCAGAGCAGGAGGTGAATAAAGATCACATAGCTTAGATGTGACACTAATTGGGTACCTGGGTGGTGGTTCTGCAGAGAGGCTGAGGACAGACCGCAGCAGTGTGACTGGACAGCTCATCCTCACACAGCTCACTGCTGGCAAGGCTTCGTACTGCAGTGGGCTCTGCTTTATCCTCATCCTGCCCTGCGTAGGTATCGGCAGCTTTTGCCAAATTGTTTTTTTTAATAGACAAAATGCACTGCTTGAAAGCCTCAGAGGAATTGATTTCAGTAGCCTGGGGGAGGGAGGATTGCATCTATCAGCCCACTTCTAGAAATAACTGCATCTCTTAGCATTTTCTATCTCCTTCTGAACTTCGGAATGTTTAAACTGTTTTCAGGGGAAGCAAGGGCACTGGCAGCTGGGGAACCTGTCTTGCTGGTTTTCCTGGACTACTTGTATAAAAATGCTGCATCAGAAATAAACTGATGCAAATAACACGTGACAGTCCTTCCAAGAAAGTGACACCAGGATTTAAGGGACCCAGTCATTTGAGAATGCCTTGGACTTTGTTCATATTTTGTTTGGGTATTTTAGCTTTGTTGTTCCTTTTACTTCCTGAAGGTTTTGGACAAACTGTGTTTGAAGGTCACAAACCTCAGCAGAACACTATTGGAACGGAAGCAAAAGTGGGAACAGAGGATAGCATTCCTGGGAATGCTGTAGACTCATTCTCAGTTCACTTACACATTCTACTGAGTGTCTTTCCTTCACTAAAGGCTTCACTAGGAAAAGCTTAGCTGGGAGAAATCCCTGTGGCAATTCTGACTCCACACAGGGAAACTCAGAGACCTGACATTGAGACACTTTGCAGCAATGACTGTGTCTCCAAGTACAAGAAATGCAGGCTTTTTCAGCTAGGGTTTCATCTCTGTGCTTATACTTTACAGGACACATGTGGCAGCTGGTCACAGCTCAGTGTGAGTGGTCTTTGCTGTCTGAATATTCAGATGAAGCACTGCTGGGTGCACTGCTGAGAGGTGTAAAGTGGTGGGTCGCTCACCAGATCTGATGTGTCAGCTCAGGGCCACCTCTACCTGCAGGGTGCCAGCTCAGCATGCTGCTTTACCATCAGTTTGAGACTTCCTGCAGCTCTCTGGGCAGCCTGAGAATGCAAACTGATATTATTTCCACTTAAAAATATTTCCCTGATGACATCATAAAAAGAGGGCTGGGGAGGGATGAGGGGGACAGCCTCTTGTGTCGTCTTCACAGTTTGACTTGAAACCAACACAAATGCAGCACTTATGTTGTGTCTGCGAGGCCTGGCCTGCAAAGTAAAGGTTGTGCTTAAATCAGCACAAGATTGAAAAGGCAAGTTGTGTGGAGACAGGCAGGACAGAGTGCAGGCAACCTGGGCAAACTCTAATGAGACCTGCACCTTCCTCACGTCTCCTGCAGCACAGAATGCATCCGAGCTCTGTCCCGCTCTGTGGTGGAGCACCAGCATGTGGTTTGTGGCTGCATGCTTGGGATTCATTTTTGAGCTTCAGGCAGATGTGTACATGTTTGAACAGCTGGGAAGGAGAGTTCTCTTTTAAAAAAAATATCTTTGTGTTCAGCGTGTTCGTCTTTATGGAAGAGCTGAGATAGATGCTGAAGTTCCCTCTGGTAACTCGCTGACTGTGTTTGCAGGGTTGCAGTGGAGGTGGTGACCACGATGACTTCAGCTGACGTGATGTGGCAGGATGGCACTGTGGAGACCAACATTCGTTCCAACGAGCTGATTCCAGTCCATCATCTGGACAACAATGAATTCTGCCCTGGGGATTTTGTGGTGGACAAAAGAGGTACCGAGTGTCACAGACATGCTCTCCTTGGGGAGTAAACATGCTTTTAATGGCAAAGTGTTCTTCCTTCTGGATCCTCTAGTGTGTGTTGCAGCCCATCTTACAGTAGCTGTTAGAAATGGTCAGGTGGAGTTAACATAAGAGCCTTACCAGGGACAGGCAGTGATTCAAGTGACTTGACATGTGTCAGCACACAGCCCTTGTTTAAATACCAAGGTTGAACTGTGACAGGCAAGCTGTGAAAGGAATAAATACTGAGGAACAAAGCCAGGATGCTCAGTGTTCTGTAGAGTTTGCCTGCCTTCTCTTTGAAAGTGCAAATGGCTCTGAGGTGTGTCCCAAAACCGGGGAAGGAATGAACAACTTATGCTGTGCTGCTTTCCTTGAAGGACCTGCCTGTCGTGACCCTCAGTTTTTCCAGAAAGGAATCTGGATACCACTGTGCTGGATAAAAGGACTCCCAGTGTGCTCACACTGTGTCCAATGCACCATCATCTTGTTTCACCATCAATTCATACCCTATTAAAATGCAGCTCCTTACCTGAGGACAGTTTTGACTGTTTAGGAAGAACTGTTTTTCCTAATGCCATTCACAGATGGAAGGCTTCAGCTGAGAGCTGGGGCGCTGACAGCCTCGGGTGTATGCAGAATCTCTGCTCTTCCACTGAACTTGCCTATGTTTTTTTTTTTTTTCTCCTACCACTGTGACCAAAAGCTCAGAGCTCCCAGGACCCTGGTGTGTATGGAGTCGTGCAGTCTGGTGACCATATCGGCCGTACCTGTGTGGTGAAGTGGTTCAAGCTGAAATCCAGTGGAGATGATGTGGAGGTAAGTGCAAGAGCCACACAATAGTGAAATTCCTGTAGATAAACCTGGTAGTCAGATCTGCAGTGGAGCTGGTCCCTGGGGCTGGGAACAGTCATGTGCTTTTGGACCTGGAAGTAACCACATACAGTTGATTTCACATGCAGTTGAGTTCAGTGTCAAAGTTTTTCCCCACGATGTCTTTAGTAGCTGGTGGAAAGAGAGGAGCCATGGCTTGTTATCCTGTTCTGTGGGGGTTTGTAGAAACACTGTATTTCACAGATTCTTGGTGGGCTAGGAACAAAACATCAGACTTGTCTGGGGGAGCTTTGCACTTTACTGCTCGTGTCTCATTACTTGGGAGCTCCTAGCAGTTCTCCAATAAATAAAAGGAAATATGTTTTCCATCAGTTGATGAGCTTTTTATCAAACACTTCCTGTTGCCTCAGATCATTTCTAAAGTAAATGCTCTTCTTTGGGCCCCACTGAACTACCTTGAGAAATCTGGATGTTCAGAAGGGAATGAAACAACCTTGCATGTCTTGTGATTGCAGTGACGTGGAACCTGAGGTAAAGGTGAGGGTGAGCAGGGAAGAGCAATACTACCCATTTCCTTTCATTATAGTTCTTTGATTGATGTGCTGCAGGATGAGATGACAGAAGGGACGTGAGCAGTTCCTTCCTGCAGTCTGTTAAGGCAACAGAATAGTGACAAGACGGAACACAAAGTAGCTCAGGTGTTGGAGGTACGCTGGGAAGGTGAACACAGCATCCCAGGGCTGACGTGTCTGCGTTCTGTCTCCAATGCAGCTGATTGGGGAGGAGGAGGATGTGAGCGTGTATGACATTGCTGACCACCCAGACTTTCGCTTCCGCACCACTGACATTGTGATTCGCATCGGCAATTCGGACGGAGCCACAGCTAATGAAGATGAGGTCGGTTCTCAGTGCAATTGCATGACTGTGATATCACCTGGTATTAGTGTTGGGACATGTGAAAAGAGTCGGTGGGAGACCCCTGGCCCGGGGCCTTAGGCTCTGTGTGGGCATCCTTAACTCTCTAGCTTGCTGGGTTTGTTTTATTGTATCCCCTGCTGTCCT